>SMSQ01025866.1:40228-54683 GCA_019453375.1 Ctenoplectra terminalis | reverse complement strand
GATGGAGAATTTAAAAGATCGAAAGAAGTCTGTGGGTCGAGCATTTATTTTTTATGCAAAATTGCTCCTCTTTTTTTCTTTTTTTCTTTTTTCTGTTTTTATAAAAGATTCAGAATTTCCTGACGTAAGTTCTTTTTCCAAATACGTGTGAACGTTCGCTGTTGTGCGTTTAAAGGATTAGCACGTTTGAACAGAGGCGTGCCTGATCTGTCGACTGTATGCGCAAACACGCTTCTTGATTCGTAAGAGTATTTTTATAATATCGCTTCGTGCAATCGCGTGAATTGATGCACCAATCGAGTCGTTTAGTTCTATAATTAATGCTTGGATAAAAAAATAAATAATCGATGTTCCATGTTCGATGTAATATAGCTATCATCGAATGTATGATTGACCTGATATATTGGACAATTTGTTGAGCAACAAGTCGTTCGAATAGATAATCTCGTATCTATTTGGAACAGTGTATTTAGCATCTATCTCTTCCAAATTAACCATCGCAGTTCACGTATTAATATCCATAAATAAACACGCAACAGTACGAACGATTAATCTACTCGACACGATGCACCACGCTTAAAACATGAAATAAACGCCGCGTAATATTTAACTGATAATATTAAATACTACAATGAACGGTGAACCCGTTTACACGAGTACATATCCTACAATTATTCCACGAAAATGTTGCTTTACGTTACCACGAAACGAACCGAAAATCACAACCACAGCGACTCTCTATCGTGACGGTAGCGACAACGGCGGTGTGCCTTATCGTTGAATTTCCATGTAACCGAAGTCCACTTGTTCCTACGAGCACAAGAGTATGCGCGTGCGGAATGTAAGCAGCGATCGAATCGCTCGTAAACACGAAGAAATAGCGGAACGCGATATGCAAATCGTAGCGGTGGCGTGGGTGTACTTTGAGCAACCGGTAAAAAGTCTCGGCTACGCGATCGAGTATTCGATCCGTTCGTTGGATCGCGCTTTAAATTCGGAAAAAACTACTATTAGACGGAATCAATATTTCCGAACCGAGGAAAATGATATACAAACGCTTCGTTTACATACAAACCGACAGACGCGTCGATTTACATCCGATCGATCGGATCGATGGTAATATCACGAATATTGCAAAATAAACGTTACGTTATAAACCGTTTAACGTTAACAGTGAATTTACAACGACTCCGAGGTCGAAAAGTCACGGTATTAACTTCTCTTGCGTAGCGCGTAAAACGAACCAAATACGCGATTCGTTTAAAATCATTATTCCCTATAATCTGTATATTGTGGCATTGCAAACGTGAGAGAAGCATTAATGAATGCATCATCGGCTCTATGCGTTTCGAATTGATCGAGAATACGTTCAACGAGCGACGAACGAACCTTGGATAACCAGACAAATCAATCAATCATATATCGGACATTGTTTCTGCCTCTGATTCTCTTTCATCGTTTCTATTTGCGTTGACTAATTCCTCGTTAACGTCGGATTAACGATAAACTAAATTTATCGCGTCTACGTGGAACTCTGCTGCGAAGAATTTAATATGGCCCACGCTTCTTCGCGTTATTGTCCTTCGAAGAACATTTACATCGGCCCAATGACGATTCGCGGATAGAAAGTTTCCTACGCGTTTAGAGACCGAATTTATGGCTCTACCAACGCGAACGTGGCGTCTGCTCGATTACTATTAGCACGATAATAAGACGATCTCACAATGGGATGATTGGCGATAGAATACGGATCGAGTCTTCATTCATGATTTTCATCATAGGAAAGAGAGCAGTGTGAGTATATCGATGAAGAAGTATTGAATGAATTTTATCAGTGGTAAACAAGTAACATAGTAGTGATAGTTTACAAGGTAAACTTAAATATCTCGTTTCAGAACAGCTTTATTAAATCTCAATGGACGACCAATATCTTTTTAATATTCCGTTCTCGCTCGTCGACTTGCAATATAAAAACAAACATGGCGCTCGCGAATCGGTCAAGAAATACTGTCCCATAAACAAGACCACGTATAATTGTGAATATTTGAAACAGAAACATCAAAGAAAACCAATTATAAATACCATCTATCGTTATCTATGAATCAATTCGATAATCTATCAATAGAACCAATTTCGTACCGGTTTGGTACCGGTTTTTCGGGACAATGTCACGATCCAGCAATGGGACAGCGTTCGCCGACCGGTTTTCGCGTGTGCGCGGTTTAAAATCGACTCACCGATCTGTCAATCCTCCGCGTCCTCGCCGCGTGCCCGCGACGTCATCCTGGACAAGGCTGGCGCGATCGATCGATCGGCACGAGAGCGGGAAAATGTCGAGGTGTACACAATCGGGACAAATCCACGCGCTGGTCCCCGCACAGACTCGAAGAGGTGACTGGGAGATTCTGAGGACCGACGGTTCTGGTTCACGACTGGTTCTTCTCCTTCTCCTTCGGCCTCTGGCCCCTTCCATGCTGCTTGCAGCACTGAAGAAAAAGAGACGCGTGCAGCCGTGTTAAGAATGTTGGACCGAGAGGAACAAGCCGTGTGTTCGAAATAGAAAAAGAGAAGAGAGAAAGAGACGGAGGGATCGTGGATGCTGGAGAGATCCGGAGAGTCGCCAGCAACGGCAGGTTGTACCTTTCGAAGGGAACCTCCGAGAGACGGGGTGAAACCCCGTAGGCCCCACCGGGCGAAAAGAAGTCGATCAGGTAAGGGTCAGGGACGCATTCGCAACTTTTGCCTCGGTCGCCAGATGCTCGATTATTCTCTGTCGTTGGAATAAGGAATTTTTTGCGCCTGAAGCATCGTAACGCGTAGTGTCGAGTCTTGAATGAATAATGGAAGATGATTTCTTAATGCTTCTGAAAGAAGAAAAAAAAAAAGAATAAAATAAAGAATGAACTGCACGGTGTTTAAATATATCGTCATAAAAATAGCTTCGAATAACGCGTTGTTACAGAGGGGAACTGCTTTTTCAGAAAAGGAAGTTAGACCAAAGATTGCACAATTCCTATTCAATTAACACACTAACAAGTTTTCATCTGATGTTATGTAACAGTTGGCATACGCGATACGAGATCTCACAGGCCGAGCTATCATCAGCGTGCTTTCACGCCGAACGTTTTACGATTATTACTGGTTGCCTCGATCCGCGTTAGTGAAGGTAAACGCGGATCGGGAAAGGAAGCGTCGAGAGTGTGATACGAGTACGTTCGTAAGAGTGATTCGAAGAAAGTGAGGATAATTTTTCAGTGTCTCGGTGGCGAATGTATTTTTACCTGTGCTTGGTTCGACGACAAATTCGAGCTGGAAGCTTGCGGGTTTCCTTTGAACGTAAGCCGAAAGCAGGAAGAACGTGTCAGGGAAGAAACAAATGACGTCACGCGGTTCTACTTCGAAGAAACAGGCTATTCAGTTGGCAAATCTTCGGCCCTGAATAGGAGCGCTCAAGCTCTAAACCCGACCAGCTGGCCTGGTCCAGACGCAGATTAGTCTGCGAACGTTCGTACCTTCGTCTCAGGTAGAGAAGATCTGACCGATAAACTTGTAGCTTTGCTCCAAAAACGAGCACAAGTACAGGAAACGTCTTATTTCTTCATTACAGGCGAATCATCTTTTTCTTCGTGTGACTCCGAAAAAGGACGTCTTGCAAAAGTGTGGTTGAAGTAACTTTAGCCTCGACTGGAAAGCTGGGCTTAAAACGACCCTCGTTGTTCTTCCATGGCATGGTGTATGATTACTCGCGGGGCTCGTCTGGTAGAACTACGAAAAGGGTTAAAGTCACGCCTTGTTAATAAATTTTCGCAACGTACATAATACTACAGCAATAAAAAAAAAAAAAAAGAAAAAAGCAGAAAAAATCAATTGAAAACACTCGAAAAATGTTTGTTGTTAATCACAAAAATAAATACAGGTATCTATACACTACATGTATTCTAAATCAAGACCAAATCGATCCATCCCAACTCTGCTTCCCTTCCCATGAAATCCCTATTTACGTTGAACACGATTCACCCTACCAGTCGAGGGGTTAACGAGTCATGCTACGCAATAGCGTAACTTCTTACCAGGAGCAAGGCGTGCTCGCCTTGAACGCGACGCTCCGCTCCAATGGGCATATGTATACACCAACGTTCGTAAATTCCAGTCACGTCGTACACGGTTGCGTTCGGAATCAGATGAAACTGATAACCAGTACACACCGCGGCGTCTTTACGATGATTTGTTTCCCCGGAGTCCAGGGCCAAAGTCAACAATGGCCAATGGAGACTTGATGCCGGCAGCGAGATGGCAATGACCCGGGTATCGCTTGAATCCCTCGATAGAGTCCAGCTGGTGCTTGGATGGTCGACAAATAGATTTCGCGCTTTTCCACCTCGCGGACTCTAGACGCGTTTTCGCGAGGGATGAGTCAGGCGTCCGCTCGAACTCACCGGTCACTCTTCTATTTTAATAATTGCCTCAGCGGTCCACCTCTAATTTTACCTCGGCAAGAGGAGTAGCTAGACAGACGCGCTGCCCTCTTCGTGCTTCGTTAAAGCGTGTGCTTTTGTTACGAACGAGCTGAGATCCAGCTGGAAACGGGAGAACATAGAAGCGAAGTGAATTAACCATGTCGCGCGATTTCATCCGTCTGACACGTTCTGTTGCGCGTTCCAGCGGCTCCAATTCGAGCCGAGACGAATTAAACGGTCTGGTTCTTCTTACCTAACTTCATCCTCTCTATGGTTCAACCAATGGGCACGTAAGTACAGTGGAATTTGGCTTTCGCAGGCTTTCCGATGTCGCAAGGATATGTCGATGTTCCATAACGCGCTGGCACTGGTTTGAGTATGAAAGAAAAACAAAAAAAAAGAAAAAAAAAGAAAAAAAAAAGAAAAAAAAATGAGAAATTTTTAAGTCGTTAGAAAATCGTGACTTTGGAATTGATTAAGCGAGATGAGGGACTTACTGTTCGTTGTTGATGAAGTGTTATTCGGATGTTTGGGTTGTGTAAGCTAGGTATGCCTGCAATTTGGTAGTAAAGCCAACGAAATGGGGTCTACGTAGGGTATTATGGGGTCTACATCGGTTACGACATAGACGGTATACCACTGTGGAAAAAAAAAATATATATAATCTCAAAGAACCTGTTGTCTGGATGTTCTAACAAAAATAAATGGCGGAAGATAATAATTACATCCGAGGATCTTCAGGATGACTAATGGTCGGGAACGCTGGGATGAGATAGGAATCGGTTGTCGAGTGGCCAGCGTTTAATGCGGGGATTAAGCCGTAGTGAAATAAACGCTGAATAATACCGAATCGTTTTTTTTTTCCCTTTTCTCCTCGACTTGTGATATCTCCTGTGAAATACATTATTCGTAAGCATCGTCGTATTTGCGTACGCGCTCGAATTTATCGTTCTACGTGCGCTGTGTATAACGAGACATAACTTTCCTCCGGCGTTGCCGAAGGAGAAAAACAACTTGTTTCAAAATCCTGGCTCGGAATAAGAATATGGAGTTTAAAAATGGGGCGCAAACAATGGGTATGGAAAAGAACGAATTGCCCGGAAGATCAGCGTAAGAATTGGAATTAATTTAAGCTCAAAACGTTGCGAAAACAATTACTTAAACAATCCTCTTCGGTTTGTTATAATTTAAATAATAATAACTGATAACAATTTGCAATTTTCACCTGTATATCCTAAATATTAATAATGAATTCTTGTCAGATGCATCCATTGGGTTCTAGACAGCCTAACAGTTGCAGATGTCGCTAGTGTCGCTCAGTTCTCGATATGGATCGTTCTCAATCGAGATGCGAATCGATCGAGTCCACGCTCGCTTCCCGTGCTCCTCCCTGCTCGATACCCGATGGAAGAAATCTGGAATTCCCAGTGGGTGGACCAGTTCTTCGTCCCCGAAGATATCCGAGCGTGGCGTCTTTTCACGTTACACGTGAAACTCGTTCGTTCTGGCGAATGTGTTCGCGGTTGCAGGATATTATCTGCTTGAAAACGACGTTCAGTATTCGTACCAAACGGAAACACGTCGAGGAACGACGATCGAAGGAGAACGAACATATCGTTATCTTATCGATCGATCGATCGAACTTTAAATTTAAAATTAAACGAATTTTATACATATGTAAATAATAATAAACACAGAATTTATATCTTTGTATCGAATCATACTTTGTTTCGTAGGTATCATTGATAAAAATTCTGAACTATACAGGATGTTTCATTTATATATATATATATTTTTTTTTTTTTCTTTCAAAATAGCAAATATCTTAATTATAATTCTCGAATCGCATCGAATGAAATATCCTGCGTATAGGTATAAATCACAAATCATACAAAATTATTTAAAATAATAAATCAATAGATTTTAGTCGATGGATAGTGAAACATGTTGCTTTATGATTCAGATTTCTTTTTATTTCTGAAGCTTTGTATGCACATATAACGATCAACGGTGTAACAATACTGTCTTTGCTGATCGCAATCAATAACTCTCTTTCTATCAAACTTTCTCTCTCTCTCTCTCTTTCTTTTTCTCTTTTTCTCTCTTGTCCGTATACACGTCCGCATTCTTCATCTTTCTCACTTCCTCTCTTTTACTTAATAAAGCAACACCCATTTCCTCAATTCCTTCGTTTATATTTCCTGAATTCTCGCGCGATGCGAAGTGAACCGAACAATCAGCTTAGCCAGCATCTCTGCTGTGAAATACACCGGTCGCTCGTTACACACGCAATTTTGTAATCGAGCAACGAGTCTCGCTATGAAAATCGTCGCAGAGGCCGCTTGCCCGACCATCGGGTCGAGAAGAACGCTCGTAATACTGCACGGTTTCGCCTTCGAATGAAACACAGTGATTACGCACGTCACGTTTTTCGACGAGCGACACGTGTATATTATCGAATATTTCTACCGACATCATTGGAAGGGAATAACTCCCTTGACATAAAAAAATGAAAAGGTTACTTAGTGAAATCCGTAAAAACTTAATGTTTCTTTTTAGTTTCTCTTTTTATTTTTCATCTGTATTTCCTTAGATTTGTTAGTCTGAATTTCATTGATTTGAAAATGCTTCTTTACGCAAAGTTAGAGATGAAATATACTTGAGAGAACGATAAAATTATTTTTCAGAAGATCGAAATATATCTTTTCATCGTCCTTTAGGAGGGCAAAATTCTACGAATTTTTTTTATCTAAGAATCTCTGGTATGTTTTTCTTGAAGATCGTTGAGGTATCATATATACTGACGAGCGATAGTTAATAGTGTGATTATTTGGTATTTTAATTTATGCGCTCTGTAAATTGCGACACTTTTATTTTGATTAAAAAAAAAAAAAAGAAAAAAAAATTAAAATACAAGTGTCGCCTATAATAGAAATTGTACCAGTTATTATAACGTATAAAGTCATACTATGAGCTTTTCTTCGCCAGTCTACACGTATCCTTACGATTCTAAGCGCCTTCGTGCAAAGATTCTTCTACAACTATCCTAGTCCGTTTTACAAACTCTCGAAAAGGAATCATGAAATATGTGCAATCGACAAGTCGCTCGATACGGTGTGATCTATAAAAATCTATGTTCTTCTCGAGCATGCGGTAAAGCATCGATTCGATGACAATTACAAAGGAAGCTGCTAAGAGAAACACGAGAACGTATCTTTTCTTTTCATCGTACAAACTCTTCCGAAAGGAGGAGGTCTAGCTTCAATTATTTATTATATAGATGTGTCGTTAGGTTACAAACACGCTAAATACCTGAGAGAAACGTGATCACGAGCGTGCGTCAGCACGTGCCGACCAATTTATATTTAACATTACGTCCTTCATTTTTACAAAGGTTCACAACGCCAACGTTTCGTCGTTAGTTGACGTACTTCGCTTTGTTTTGTCACAATAGAAATATTTATATCGAAACGATCGAAGATGTTCCTATGGGATAAGAGCGACGTAATTGTAGAAAAGTAAACGCTCAAAGAGACATTGAGTGTGGAATCTGTTTCTCGTCGAACGAGCCTATGGAAGATCTGAACATCGATCTACTCCTCGAAAGATCTACGTGTATCTCGATGAAGTTAATCTCGTCGCGTAAGAATTTTTTTTTCTTTTCTCTTTCTTTCTTCCTTTCTTTCATACTGTTAGCAAATCGTACAATTTACTCGTTGCTAAGAGTGTGTAATAGATTAGACGAGTAAACGCGATGATGCTTTGTTACTCTGTACTCGATGCAAGCACTGTTAAATCGTCGAGTCGATAAAGACGGTATATCGGCAATACCTATGTTTCTTATTCCTCTTTCCGGTGTAAGCTATCGAGTACATCGAAACATTACAACCGTCTTTCTCTTTCTTTCGTCGGATAAATATGCGTGTGTACTTAATCGATGAATAAAAAAATATTATTATTAAATATCGCGAGAGAATGTACATGTTTCGCGACAAAGGTAATGGCGTCCGCGTCCTACCAACGAATGCAGATCGTATTGTACAAAGTCAGTCGCTGCTTGCGAGTGGTAAAAGACGTTGTCACCGATTATTTATGCCGCGTTACAACATTATACGTACACGCTTACGAGCTAGCCTTTAAAATGTAACGTATCTTTTCTTCTCTCCCCGCTTATCCTTATGATGCACGAGAGAAGGAAGCGTCAAGGAACGTGTGTACTGTCCGATTTCAAAAGGCGACCGACACACTATTTTAAGTATACTTTCTAATTTTACACTCTAGCGGATTCTTTCTTTCTTTCTTCTCTTAGATGGAAAAGCCGCATGTTCCGAGGATAATTGCTTTCAAAATAACCCGTTCAACGTTGCCGTGCAACGCTACCACGTGGAAAAGAAAACCACCAAGCGTTATGATTTCTAAAAAAAACCATCGCCCGGTTCGTTAATTGTTCCATAATTGTTCCACGTTCGAACAATAGATGTATTTCGGGGAATCATACGCGAACAATGCTCGAACAATGTTTCATCGACTTTAACAATAATAACGACCGTGTTTCGATCCGCAGTAGATCAATTGATTTTACTCTACAACCCTAAATACGCTTCACTCTGTCAAGCATGCATGATGAAGGAACGTACGCGTGTATTTCTCGCTTAATTTTGGATCGAATAGTGAATTATGTTTAATGAACGCGCGAATCAGACCGCATTGAGCGTGGGTTCGGAATCGCGATTACATTGGGGAACTCTTATTGAGAGCAGGCTTTTCAATCAACCGGCTTAATTCCACGCTCGAAACTCGATTTTCACGGACGACGGAAAACCCGGTATGCTTCGGTCGAAAAGGAAGATACGTATGTTCGAGCACGTGTTCGCGTGTTCCCGTTCGAAGATGTACAGGTTCTGATAGCGTATTATAATACGTGAAGCGTAAAATGGTTATGAGTAATATAATAATGTAATAATATAATATGATAAATCGAGGAAACGCGATCGAATTGAATGAAGCGTAACGGCGCTCGATAATATTCCTCTTCTCTTTCGTTAATATTTTTTTCTTTTTTTTTCTTCTCTCACTTTTCTTTTTTTTGTTTCACTTTTTTTTTCTTTTCTTTTTTAATCAATGATATGTTACGAATACAAGCAACGTGCATAAATTTTGTACCAACGTTCCTGTGCCTTTCATATCGTCTAACTTCTCCATGGTAACGATTAGAAATGGTAATCGGAGATGGTAATTATAAATAATAAATGTGGAAAAGCCAGACACGAGTCAAGAAGTGGTTAAAGGATGAGACGGACTGAATGAACAAAATCAACTTACAAATAAATATAAAACGTATATTTAAATTAAATGCCACAAAGTATCTTGTTGTATCTTCTTGTGTCATGAACGAAGTCAGAGCTGTTCTGGATTTCATCGTTACTTATTCTTCTTTCATCCACGTGAAATTACACCGCTCTAACGACGAGCGAACAAACGAACGCGTCATTTTGTACGCGAAACAACGGGGGGGAAAAAAAAAAGCAGAATCGTACTTCTGTCGCTTCGAACGCGTGCCGCGTGATTTGGAACCGGAAGCGTACAGTTCATGCGAGACGGCTCGAATCGACTCGATACCTCTTTGTCTTTCACTCTCTCCATCTCTCATTCTTTTTTTTCTTTTTCTAAACCTTAAAACAAAAAAAGAAAATTTCGCAACGATATCCTAAATCGGCGAAAAAGTATTCTTTTCTTTTAGTCTATTCTTTTTCTCATAAATCAGTCGATTTTTAAACACGCCGCAAACGTACAATTCTTTTCTTCTTTATTTTAAGCGTACTCAGTCTTATGCGAGCCACGAAATGTCTGGTGTAGCACAATTTTACACGGATTCATTAATTCGTAGCGAATTTGGCGAACGAAACGAAAATACTAGCGGATGTTCCGAAATATTATAAACGGTTCTGCTTGACCGGAACGAAAAAGGAAAGAGCGAGAAAAAAAAAAGAACTTAAATCGTTGTTTCTACACCGTTGAAAGAGAAAAGAGGTAACAGAAGACACAAGACGGTAGAAGGATCAAATTAAAAGTGGAGGCTATTTAAACAAAAAAAAAAGAAAAAAAAAAAAATTAATTTCTCGTAAATTTTCTAATTAATTCTACCGTGAACGAGAAGTTAGGTGATACATAGAGAGTGCAGCATCGATAGAAATCCTCTTAATTTTTCTTCTATCCCCGTGTTCAAACTCGCTGGACTCGAACATATAATTCGTACAATACGAAAGTGTTCCTCTTGAACGTGTACAACTCGTTTCTTAACGTTTACGTTATGGTACTAATGGAATCAGTATTATTGCTGTGCACTTACTTAATCATGGACTATGTATTATTGCTCTATGAGTTTCCTTTCATCTTTAAAAAAATTTTTCGATACGATCACGAACCATATTATTAAACGATTCCGTTCGAAGTGTTCGTGATTTCTTCGAATCAATCGTTTCTTCTGGTTGGTAGAAACCTATCGATCAACTAGTATAGGTAGCGTTTCTTTTTCTTTCTGTTTCTTTTCTCTGTTTCGTTCGGCGTACAGTATTTAAGGGTGTTAACCGTTAATTATTGTTTTTGCTGTTGCATGGGTCAGTATTTACAGCCTCGAACCGCTCGAAACTTACTTAGAGCTTGCGCGAAATAACATCGATCGATGAACACTAACGTGTGGTACATAGGTGGTAATAATAATAGTAATAGTAATAATAATAATAATAATAATAATAATAATAATAATAATAATAAAAATAATAGTAATAGTAGTACTAGTTGTAGTTGTAGTTGTAGTAGTAGTAGCAGTAGCAGTAGCAGTAGTCGTAGTCGTAGTAGTAGTAATAGTAGTAGCAGCGGTAGTAGTAGTAGCAGTAGTAGTAGTAACAGTAGTAGTAGTAATAATAGTAGTAGCCTAAAAAAGATCATACATATTTCGCGCATGCACGCAGCATTTCGTGCGCCACAAGCATGCACAGGGCACTTGTTATGTACAGGAGATATTAACACGCTATACGTACACGCGTATCGTTAAATGTACGGCCTATGTATATGTATAAGTTTTTCTTAATACCCAGCGTTAAGGTACACTCGGAAACGAGCGCCAAACAGCATTCGACGCCTGCGATTTCACTATATTTTTTCCCCTTTAACTTCTCAATAGAATTATTTTTATATATAGATTCATATATGTATATATATAATATATACCTATATAGATTTCATTCGATACCATAGGTACATGGGTAATTGCTTACGCGATTTATATACAAATTATCACGGTTTCAGGTAGCCGAGAAGATCAGTAACCAACGGTTATAAACGATAAGATCACGTCGGTCCGCTAACGAATTTCCTCTCTTCGTTCGCCATTTTATTCCATATCAAACGACAGCTTATTGCTACTTCTATTTTCTTTTTTCTTTTTTTTCCTTTTTTCGCTTCCACTTTTTCACAACCATACGACGTTCGATCGATAGATCCCGCTCGAGAACTTATTTTTACGAGAAACTCACGCTAGTCGCTACTATGATCGCTAATGAATCCTTAAGGCGAAATTTATGGCTATAATCGTAAGGCGATGTAGTCGTTTATACGGTCAATGAGAAAGTATGGTATACCTTATTGTGCGGTATACCACACAATAAGCGTCCATCGATCGATCGTCGATCAAGCTCGATTTACAACAAGAACAATGCCGGACCGACATGACTCCACGTGTTCTCGCCTTCGAATAATAGCGGTAATAATAATATCGCTAGCATTAGTATTTATACTGCGCGGTAACGAAAAACCAACGTTCCTTCGTCGGCTCGACATGACGTACATCCACATCTTTCTTTCCCTATTTCTTACACTAATTTTCTCTCTATACCCATTTTTCTTTTTATTCTACCTAACCATCGCTTTACATATTTCCATTTCTTTCTTTCTTTCGTTTCTCGCTGTGTCCATCGATAAAACGAAATAATTTACGAATCAACGCATACACGCGGAAAAGCAAAAGTTCAACGAAATAGAATCTCGGAACGCTACAAACACTATTACACAGAGCAAATTTATTCTCCTACATGATCGGCGAAAATTGCGGCCGAGCTAAGCGCAAACGTTTTATTTTCTTTTTTTTCTTTTTTCTTTTTTTTTCTTTCCTAGCTTTTCCTCATCGAAGATCGGCGGTGATTAAAATCGAATAACCATTTTATTTCTTCGTTCTTTTTTATCCTATCACCTTCCTACTTTGGCCGCCTACTATTCGTTCCTTTTTCTTTCACTAATGCATACGCACGATTTAGAATAATCTTGATTAATCGTTAATTAGTTAAATATCACAATCTATGATAAAAAGTCCGTAAATATATGCATAGATATATGCCACCTGTCGCGCCACGCTGGAAAAACTGACACAGCGTTCGACGCAAATTAGAACCGACACAGTTTTACAAAAATAAATCGTCTCGGGTGGGTGATAGTGACGGTGGTGGTGTATGGTACCTACTATACTTCGGACAACGTGTACGGCTCGCTAAACTTGTCCGACACAACTCCAAGATTCATCGAATTTTCTTTAAACTCTTTCACGAACATATGCAAGACCCTAATTACCTAAACACGATTCGATTAAACAAATTTCAATCTACGCGTGCTGCTACGACCTGGTTGAATTAAAAAATTTTCTAATCGAAACTAGATGGAAATCGTGGCGTGAGACGAATCGCTGAAACGCGTTACTCAATTACATAACGTATACAATTTTACATACACGTACTAGAAGAGAGAAGCGGATATAATTAAAAAAAAAAAAAAAAAAAGAAAGAAAGAACTAACGAAAAAGATAGATACAAAAAATAGATGAAAACATTGACAACGGTACGTACTGAGGTCGTTGGTATATTTATATACGTAAAAACGTTGAAGAGATCGTGATTGATAAAAAAAATATATATATATGTATACACTATGATATATGTATGTACAAGACGAGACCCTCCGTACGCGAACCGAATTTAATTGGAAAACAAAGTCGAACTTTTCTAAGCGCAAGCTAATTCGATGATCGGACGTTCCGTGTCACAACGACTAACTATCTTTACAATTTTATTAGACGTATTTACAAGAGGACAGCGTCGCAATGATTCTCTGGTAAATTGGTATTTACAAAAAAAGTTCCCGACTGCTATTTTTCACGCGTTTCGCACAAAAGATGCACGTCACTCAGCGGCGTCTTCGAAAAACAAAACAAAACAAAAAAAATCTACTTATTCATATTTTAGCTACTCTTTCTACTAAAATATTATTAAACGTTCTGTACAACGAGAATTCTTTTTATGTTTGTTAGCTGGTCACGTAATCCTTTATCTTTTGTACACGCACGCATACACACGAAATAATCGTCTAAAATTCGATGTTTCATTCCGTTTATCAAAATCGCTTCCCTTTTTCGCGGGAAACGTCGATCTGTACATGCAAGCACGAACTTTGACTCCTTTCAAACATGTTCGTTTTTTCTATTTTAATTTTTTTTTTCCCCTCTTTCTTTCTATTTTTCGAACGAACCGCGTTGCGATGAAACGTAACCACAGTCGAATCTATTGCCAATCTACGCCGAGAGAGATTTTCAACGACTTTTGGTAAAAAAATTCATTTCGTGGAAAAAGGAATTGTATATATCTCAGTCGATGTCCTAAAATCTACCTACTGCCAATATAATACTTGAAAAGGGGGCTAACGTTGCTATTGTCGCGTCACTCGGTGATCTGTGCGCCCTTCCATGAAAAATATAATATTGAAACAGAAGCATCGTTGACGAGAAATTTAATTCTTTTTCGCGTGACCTCTCGAAAGAACAGTTCACGCTAGTTAACGATAATGCTCAAGGAATGTTCATCGGCGATATCGTTAATTCGACGAATCGCGCTCGTAGTATCTTTCTTTGTCGGTATATTGTAAAAAATTTTACCAAATTAATAAAAAAAAAAAAA
>SMSQ01025866.1:12300-36206 GCA_019453375.1 Ctenoplectra terminalis | reverse complement strand
AAAAAAAAAATTATCTTGTTAGAAAGTCGGCATATTTCTTTTTAAAGGAGACACGTTTATTGCGTTGAATCAAAGTATTACAGATCGTAAAATGCAATACAGTATTTACCTTCTGCTGAGAGCCGTGTAACAGAGGTGGACAGTTTAGCATCTGTTTCATCATCGCCTGAAACAAACCGAATCCTCTTATGGAACAAATGATAAAATAACCGATGCATAGTACAAGGACATTTCAATAGCAAATCATTCAATTATATATAATACGGAGAATGTGTAACTAGCGTATATTTTGAAAGTGAACATTTAAAAAAGAAAAGATAAAGATTATTGCAATTGATCCTACGTTTAAGTACAAAGTTCAAGTTCGTTATATTATAATTGTAATTATCATATTAATAAAGATTACAACAAATAGATAGATATAACAAGATACTGTTAGCTTAATGTCTATTGAATCTTGTCCTTAAAAGACCCTTTTACATTCATTTCCATCACTTTCCAAGCAGAAATGTGAAATAAAAAACACAAATTTCTGGGTAAACAACTTTTATTATGTTTACATTTTGTACATGCATTCTTTCAACAAAAAAATCTTATAAGAGAGACAGGGCAGAAATATAAAAATACAATTATATATATGTATATATATGATATACATATATATATATATATCATTCGATCAAGAGCTATCGAACAGCGCGTGTACGGGTCGATATCGTTTCGCGAAATTCAGTGATCCATGCCAACGTATTATTATGCCTCCAAAGTTAACGTCTCGACGCTCCGTATTTAACGGTCCGTTTCGCTAGGAATTACATAATTATCAATGAAAAGGGCCGATAAAATGCTCGCGACGTTCCGATAAAACGTCAACAATGATAGGAGCACGACAATTGTTGACAAACGTTTTTAAATAAATGCGTGCGACGGGCCCTAACGGTGCCCTGTGTCAAATCGACGGACAAAGGAGCATCGATGTTGAGGTTAGGTTACACGAGCTAGACGCTCATCGTTGTCGCGGTTTCGAAGCATCGACAGCAAACGAACGAACATTTCGATGAGATTCAGCGCACTTACTCAACGGCTTGTCCCGTCCGATTTTTTCGATCCAGCTGGACCAGGGCTGGCCGTGAAAGAATGTTGGGCTGTCACTTCCCGACATTGCCAGTGGCGCTCGCGTTGTGAATGAAACACGATGCGATTTCTCGTGTATATAGCGAGACGAAAATGTTTTGGGGCCGGGCCGCGTGGACTGTCAGGTACGGCTGGTCGTCTACGGTTTGCCTTTTTCTTAACACGCCAATTCTTCGAATACATTTGCTCGCAGAGGATGCGTGTTCTTTAGCGTATTACAAACAATTTATCGAACGTTAATCGTCTACTGGCATGTCTCTGTCGGGTAACATCTTTCACGGACCGAGATTATACTGCTTCTCTCGCGTTCTACGTCCGAATACGAGTAGCACGCTTCGGCGTCCGGCAGGCACGTAGGGTTATGACTGTGATTCGAGCGCTTGTTATTGGATGAACTGTCGTGACGTCATCGACGTATAGTAAACTACTCGTGCGCAACTCGGGTAATCCAATGGGACGCTCGGATTTCTGTCCCGTCTCGCCTCGTTCCGATATCTCATTGGTGATCGTGGCTTGCTCAGCAGGTGGATTGGAAATTTAAAGAGTTTCTCGAGTGTACTCCAACTTACCTCGTTTAATTAATATCTCTTTATTCTCCGTAAAAGGCGTGCGGTTGAAAAACAAGATCAAACGCTCTTCGCTTTTCTTAAATAAAATAATAGCTCTTCGTTCGCGTATATGTTATACTGTACCGATTCAAAATTCATATAACTTTACATCAATTATCGTAGCTCATTGGATACCAAACCCTATGTCGATCAAACAATTGTATCATTGGTCAATTGGTGTCGTATAAAAAAAAGAAGTAAAGAAAAAGGTATTAAATTTGACTAGCAATTAAGCGACGGCAGTGCGTGTCGTCTTAAATTAAATGTTAATCGATGAAATTCCGAACACACTTTTCTTTTTCCCTTTCTTTTTTTCTTAACCCGCGAAGAATGATCTCGCGTTGGGTTGTGTTTGCGTTGGTTGAGCTCTATTTTTTACGTCACCCCGGTGTTCTTGAATCTGTTGCCAATTGATGAACCAGAATGGTTGTTTGTCCCTCGGCCAAGTTTTGATTCTGTTTATTAAATCAACGTCTCCTAAAGCGTCCACTGGTAAATCTGGAGGAATCGTCGATGTGGTTGTAGTACTGGGCACCGCGGATCCCAATTCTGTCAAAGTATCATTGCTTGTATCGAGTCGGCTCACGACCGTTCCAGTGCTAGCAGCAGCAGCTGCCGCTTGTTCATCCAAATACTGTGGAAGCACAGCAGGATAGGGTTTGCTACTTCCAGCATAAGGTGGCCTTTGTGATTGGACCGAAATAAAGATGGCGAACAAAACTGCTGCGTGTTTTATCTGCAATAATATATTTAACAAAAAAAAGACCATATTTTAAACGTACAATTTATTCTACGCGCGTAAGTAATTTTTTATTTAAAAAACAGAACGAAAAAAGTACCAATTAATTAGTACAAAGAATTATAAAGCAAACATTTTATTCGATACTTGTATCTACTTTATATTATGTTTCTGTATCAAAGGACTTGTCCCGTATAATGAATAAACGAATAGATGAATAAATCAATGTTAATCGTGTTTTATATATAAATAATAAACTATACTTACCATGGTGTTGTTTGAAATAAAACGTTTCAACGAATCACTCGGTTTGTTGGTATAGTATTTTTGTACGAACAGCGAACCGACCGTTCGATTTCTTCGCTCGAAACTAATCTATTCAAAGCGATGGTGCCTCTTGTATATAAATCCGTAGATACCGGATTCCCCACCACGGAATCGATGGAGTCATGCGTCGATGGGAAATCGCAGCAACTTCCCGTATCCGTTTCCCCAACCGTGTATACCCATCTTTTAAAGATGTGAAATTTATGGCAGGGGAAAACGTACTCGGCGTTGTCACCGGTACTTTTTTTTCTTTTTTTCTTTTACGTAGCACTAATTTCTCCTTGTCGCGGTGAACTGGATTCTCGTGAAATCTTTCTTGACACGCATACTAACCCAACGAATAAATTAATCGAAAATATCCTGACCTTAAAATGGGAAGAGATAAAAGTAAACAGCTTACTCGAATAAGTTAAGTTTCTTAAAATTTTATCAGAACCTTTTTAACTTCGAAACTTTTTATCTAAGCTCGAGATAATCGTGTATAATTATTATTTTTGTTATCATACTGTTTTAATTGTTTTCAATTGTTTCAAAACACTTTTGAATCTTTTTTTTCCTTTTTTTTTCTAATTACATATGTTACTTGAGAATATATGACGTCACAATTGCAAAGCGTTACGGGAATCAGTCGTAACAAACGTGTACTTAGTTTCTGATTCACACGTAACAAGAAATTGTAAACCTTTTGTTTCAGAATAATTGACATTTTCCATGTGTGATGGGATATTGTTTGCAACCGTATGAGACGCGTTTGTGTTTGATTGCGGTTTCGGACTGACATCATCGCCATTTTGTGCACGATTTTCTGTTTTCATTTTTATCCAAGGCTTGACACGGAGGGAAAAAAGAGCAGCGATGAGTCGAGATTAAACTATGCTCTTGACAGAAACAAAGAAGATACATAATACGTTTAATTAAGTATGATTTATTCACTTTAAATGCGAGATAAATTCTTTACGAAGTTCTATCGCACAAACATAACTCGTGACCTTTTTCTGCGCTGCATTAAAAACTGAAACAATCTTATTTCGATAAAAATTACGCCCTCGCAAGAGTTGAACTATCTTTTTAGTGTTTCGAAGCAAACAGTGGGCGTCGATAAAATTGCACTACTTCGTGCCATCCATCTCGGTAAAGAAATTATCTCGAAGAAAACAAGTACTTGGAATGCTTCTTATTAAATGATACAGACAAATGGAGTTACGCACAATGTGTCAAAGGTTGCGAAAAAATGATCACAGTTCACAGTCTACGAGATCTGATTTTTCTTCGTACTTGTAAATACTCTGATCGATAAAGAATCGTCGTTATCGTCCGAGCTTGAGGATGTTCGTAAAAATCGTGGAAATACCAGGAACACAAAATCTTGTTCGCATAATAGTCGTTCGATTCGCACGTTCACGCGCCGAGTAAAATTTCTTCTTCGATTTTCTATTCTCTCGGTAACGTGTTACCAGCGTCTGCAGTCAAAGAGAAAACGTAGAGAAGGGAATAATGATTTTCGTTGTCAGGGTCACGTTTACGTCTTGTTTACATTATGCAGTAGAAACAAAGATCGCTGGGATCCTTGATAATGATGCTGTCTTGGATTTTCCCCATCCACTTTGAGTATTTAAATGTGAGAGGGTTCGTTCTTCGGTGACTAAGAATATTCTATTATTTTTTTTTTTTTTTTTTACGTCAAAACGACTAAGAAAAGCATATTCGTTATACGTGAAAAAATTTCTACGATCGATCTTACGATTGACAGGAAAGAAATCACGATTGAGTTTTGCAAATGAATTTCATTCAAACCGATCCAAGTGCGCAATAAGAGACTTGTCTTAATTTGGTGAATTATTTGCGTCATTCAAACTACACGTTCTGTTTGTTTAAATGGGTTTTTCTATGAACTTTGATATTCGAGTTATGCGAATAGTAGCGTCGATTCATGATCGTCAATCAATATACATGGCAAGTAACAAGTGAACAGGGTTATTAATTTTTATTAAACAAATAAAGAAGCTACGATGAAGCTTACGACTTGCATCGCGGAATAGTTGGATACCGAGTGGTAGATTTGTTAGAACACGGCACAGACCACCACAGGTGTGTGATACAGGTGTATATAATCATATTCGTGACTTATATACCGTTCGAAACCTGTTCAACCAGTCAATAAAAAATAAATATGCCTGTTTTCGTAAGGAGGGCACGTAAATACTTTGGTTGTTCGCATGACCGTGGAGATACATATGAAAATGATCAAATTTGATTGCTCGTTAAGCAATTGTTTAGATTAAAAATAGTTCGATATTGCGTAATGATTCGAAGAAATTACAGCCGCAGTGATAATAAGATGCGAAGAAGTTTTCCTGTAGAAATAACTTTTTCATAGCTGGCGCGATATTTCACTTATGAATTGTCACCATTAAATTATACGTTTGAGGAAAAAAAAAAAAAAATGAATAAACGATAGTTGCACAATAATTGGTAATCTTGTTAAAATTCTAACGCATCGAGTCATTTGTGCGAGTGGAATAAATTTTCTCCGAAAATATTTCACGATAATTTAAAAGATAATATTTTTAATAATTTATAACGTTGGTATTATTTATGTATAATTTAAATTGCGATTATATTATCGGATCGTGATATTTTCGAGCTGCGTTTCCACATAAATTATTATAAATTCTTTTTCAAGTACTGCACAAGTACGTTCGGATTATGGACAATATAGAACTTAAATTTCAAAAGTGAAATTCGTTGCGTAAAGTTTCAAGTTCCTGAAATATTGTGTCCACTTATATAGAGAACGCGAAACCATAGGAAAACTGCATTATTTATTGCGCGTCAACGGACGAGCACTTCGATCGACATCGTTTAGTTTCAGTTTGCGCTCACAAGATGGCCATAGTGGCTTCTACCTGTTAAAGAAACATTCCCACTCGCCGCGCTTTCTACAATATTTTATTTAACTGCAAAAAAATGAATATTGATACGAAGTTTACGGCTTTGTAAATACTCGTATAATTGATTACAATATGTAAATTCTTATAAATAAACCTGGTGATGTGGAAATAAAACGATGCGAATAAAAAAAAAAAAACCGTAATTTCGGCATTGAGATATTATTCATTTCCCTTGCAAATATTGTAAAACGATATTTTATGAATCGTTTCTTTTTTAGTAAATAAAAAAAGTGCAGCGATACGCACACGGTACCTTTCAGATATTTTTATCTGGAATTAAAATCGAACAAAAAAAGGAAACAGATAAAATTCTGATAAATAACGATTGTTTTTATTGTAATGCAGTTTTTAAATTAATTTAAAAAGGGATGTCACTTGAATTTTATTTATACGCAGCTATCTTATTCAATGCATGGTATCGCCATCTTTTGTCATTCATCCAACTCTCTGCGAAGCATTTTTCATGTTTCACAGATAATCTTAACGGAATAATGTATTCTTTTTATTTTTGCGAAAAATTATTGTAAATATTGTACTTGCTCGAATAAAAAATAAGTAACCATAATAGATAAAGAATAATTTAACATTTAGTACCGTTTTTTCTCATTCTTCCTTCTTCTTTTATTTCTTTCTTGTTTTGTTTTTGCATATTTCAGAACAAAAGATGCAAAATGCTATAAAAAGTCCTAAAATAAAAAACGGGAAAATTGAATTCCGATTGCTTTGAAAAGTTAACACGAACCAGTTTTCATGATATTTACGAAAAATCATTTATTTCGCCAATTTTGAACTAACAGTCGAAATCATCTAATTCAGTGTTGCAAATATGATCATTGTAGCTGATCAACGCGATAATAACAAAATTACCGTCTTTGTTCTATGAGACAAATTGACATTTTCAAGGTCTTTGCCAACGTTGTCCCACGATTTTTCATCACCCACATTTTTTTTCTGTTTTCTTTTTCTTTGCCTTTCAAGGAGCGTTCATTTTAATTTTTTTTTTTTTTCTTTTTCTTTTTAATTTCTACTACTTCTACTCCGAACACTCTTCTTCTTTCCTCGTCTAAACAAATTATACATCGATATGCGATTCGTGATTGAAAATAAAAAATTTCTTTGGTCCATCGTTCCTTTGCTTCAAAACCTTTTGACTCTTGACGATTAAAAATAATTTTATACCACGATTAAAAATCTGATGTAACAGCTAATCGTCTCGGTAATTTCTCACGCGTGAATTCTCCGGTTCTCGCGTGAAATCACAATAGCTAAGAGTTGTCAATCTCGTCGCGGTGTCAGGAACTTGTCGAAACCACGATCGAGTCGCAAGAACTTACCAACTCCAACGATGCCATTACTACGTTCGTTAATTACCCGGTCCAATATACGTTCACCTTACGATTAATATGCAAACATAAGCGTAGTATACTCGATCATTCTGTGAATATCAATCTAACCCTGTTTTCCTATCTAATTTTACGTATCTCTTATTCGGAAAAAAGTATCGTAAATAAAAAAAAACACTATTTCTAAGGAAATGTAAAATGAATTCTTTACTATAACACTATAATTCTAGGATACAATTTAACTTAACTGTACGAGCGATACACCGAAATATTAATAGTAAAATAATATCATTTTATACAGTTTCTATATTTCGAACCAATCAAATGTATCTCCACGCGTGATACGATCGACGCTTGACAAACGATTACCTCCAAAAGTGAAACTATCGATGCGAAATGGTAATTCGTTGGAAGAAATTTGTGATTATTTATGAGTGCATCAAATTGCCCCCTACCTACCTCGTGACAGAGGCGATACCGACGACGAGATATAAAAGCCAGACTGCCACTCCATCGGGGTAAGAGAACTCTGTTTCGACCAAACCATGACCGAGTACATGCACTTTATTCTAGTGCCGTTTTTCCTAGGTCAGTTTAGATTCCCCGATTGCTCCTTATTAACATACTCGTGACCGGTTATCGTCGGTATTCTCAATAGTTCACGAAGGACGGGTCAACCCAGTTCTAACCGTACGTTAACACCAAAACTTTTTCCCTTCGATTTGTCGTATTTTTATCTAAAATCCCTTTCCGCCTCAAGAACCACCTGTGCGATCTAATTCCAACTTAGATTTGCCATCAAATTTACCATCATATTTACCATCAACTTTATTTTGTCGCGTTTCAAATATTGTGCGGAGCAACAATCTTTTATTCGCGCGTACTTCTATCGTTCGCAGTCAATTATTTTTCTTTTCTTTTTTTTTTACAGGCGTTCGTCTACCGAATAACTGCCACTGATGTCGAAACGGACCCCGGTACACCTTCCACGCGATCATCGACACGGTGTTGGATGCATACTTGAAACAGGGTAAATTCATGAGATCGAATTTGTTCACTGTGTTAAAATGCCAGCCGAAGGAACCAGATATGTTAACACTTTGACGGCCGCACATTTCTCGCATCGCCTTTAAATTAGCGTCGGAAATATTTGCACAATCGTTCCTAGCATAATTATTAATGAAAAAAGCGTTGAGATCACTGCTGCACTACTTTTTAATATTTCTTTAGAAATAGTATCGGTATGCGTTGGTATACAAACATCGAAACGACGACAAGAAACTATTTCCAGAAAATAGTTGTACAAAGTCATACGCACCTGACAGCGGCCATCAATGTGTTAAGGTATCGCTTGGAAAATTCCAAGCTCCTGAGATTTGCGTCATCGGTGTCTAAATCGGAAGCTGCGATACCGAAGACAGGACCTGCTCTGGAACGTGACATCTCAGATCAAATTGATCGACAAGGGGATCGAGAAATATATGTTGGAAGAAATCGATCCACCGGTTGCCCATTATTGTATGAACATGTAACGATCAGTGACGAATCAGTTGAACGTTTGATGGACAATAAGAACTGCGAAGAAGGTGGAAAAGTTGGAGAATTCGACTATAGGCGAGTGTTTCACGAGTTGTAAATTTTCACAAAAGAAACTGATTCATCGAACTACAAAGGAAGTGTTTGCGGTCATTTGGTTTGTTAAAACTCCAGACGAATATAATCGATAAAGAACAGATGTTCTAGGTTACGAAAGAGGGGGGTTTGAAACAAAATGTATAGATTTGGAACGAGATGAAACGACGTAATAGCTGAATTGGTAGGATTTCAAGCGACGATTAATTTGTAATCACGTTGTAAAGTAAAGTTGTCTTGTAAATTTATATTGCTACAGTGAATTGTATTATAAAAGTATTATAATTATTTTAAAATTGTATAAAGTATTACATATTATAATGTAAAATCTTTTATTCGTGAGTTGAAAGGTACGAAACAGGCATAGAATAAATTTTCTCTTTCTTTTTTTTTTTTTTCATTTCTTTTACACGTAATATAATTTTTAGACAAGTCAGTCTGTGTACCGATACGATTTATTTAAAAAGAAAATTTTCATAAATTGTATCGAATATAAAGCGTAATCGATCTTCTGAGAACCTTACGACGCAAATTAACGAGCAGAACACAGTTATCTCGTTGGTAATTAATAGAAGCCCCGTTTCAACTGATCATATGTTTCTCTCGGTGCAAGGGTGTATTGTAGCGTGAAATGTATCGATTTCGAAGAAATTTGACACGTATACCAGTATCTCCAATTAGTAAATTGTTCCACTTGTTACGCCAGAACTAGATGCTCTCCTTACCCTCATCGACGCCATTTCCTTTAAACGGTCCATGTTCCTAGAAGACGTTTTACGTCATTCCAAAGCCTGAAATAAAAATCCTCATTTAATCATAAGCGTTTTACAGTCCGTTGCGTATAAATGCGATACGAATGGAAATTGGTTTATTGTAAACCTTTCAAATATCTCTCAAAACGTCCGCGCAATGAAATATACAATTTATTCAAGAGATCGAAATCTAGAAAAGGCGTCAAAGAATTTCTGCATAGGAATCGTCAAGGAGGACGCGAACATCGGCGGTCGTTGACACGTGAAGTAATTACTAGCCAATTTCAAAATGAGGTGTCAAGGGGTCACGGAGGGTCCCTTCGTGACCCCGATTGAAACTACTGTATCAATTCTTTAAACCTATCGCCGCCTGTCCACACACGCTTTATTTTCCAGCTGGAAAGAGAGAGTCGGCTTCGGTAAATTGGAGCTCGGTAATCATAAGAAGAGGTCAGTAGTGCAGTTTAGCCACGGTATAAGAGCGGCTCCAACATCGATTACTCCACTAATGTAGTTGAACGTTGCACGGTGCCACCATGAACGTACTGCTGAACGTAGTGCCATTTTTCTTAGGTAAGCCACGCCAGAGATTCACCGGTGGTGCGTGCGTGTCTTCTTTTTCGCGTCGATCGGTCATCCTCGTGTACCTCGTTCGCGTGACTCCTCTTAAACAGATCGTGATCGATCCGTGATTCGGTTTCGACGTGGTTGAATTCGATCGGTAGGACTTCCCGTCGCGTGTGTTTCGCTCGGCGAGCAAAAAATAAAAACTATAAAGATATGCGAGCATGCGGTATGGCCGCGCGATACGGATCGGAAGATAGCACGAAGCGGTGTCTCTAATCGGTCCCATTCAAGCCGGCCTAATCATTCAATTCACGTTCACGTGTACTTGTGGATGGATCGCGCGAGATAGAGATTCACGGCATGGTGTTAACCGTGATCAGAAAATATCTCCGCAGAAACGAGTCAGAATTAATCTATTATTTGCGAAAACGTTTTTCAGCTGCACATGTCACCGTCGACTCACCATGGAAGCACGGGCCGGAGTATACGTTTCAAATACAAGTGAACTCGACAGCGATCCCCGAGGAAGGGAGCCACACGAGTATCCAGTTGAACGTCGCTTCGAAGCTGGTATGTCAGCCAAAGGAATTCCACGTTCTCAGTTGCTATTTTCGGGACTCGAAAGCGGATAGTTATGCCACTGAGAGCCTTAATCCGGAAGCGCCTGCAGTTCCGGTCGGCCAGGTGTCCCGACAGGAGGCTTACGAGATCAATCAGGATCAGTTTGAGATTAAATTCAACGAACAGGGATTGGATAGCCTTGTGGTGAACGAAAATATACAACCACGGGAGCTGGACATAATTCGAGTGATAGTCGGTCAACTAAACATCGGCGTGGTCGTTGGGGAATACGATGAAACGTTCGAGCTGATGGAGATTTTCACGCAGGGAGAGTGCGTGACGATATTTACGGTGAAACGGAACATGGTTAGTCATGCCTTGCGCGTGAACCGCGATTACGTTCTTCAGACGGTGTTTGGGTTGAAGGATGGGCAGTTGATACAGATTAGAAAGATCAGGAATCTTCATATGTGCAGGCACAAGGTGCCGTACTTTTTTGGAAGCGTTGAGACCATGAGTCAAGTTAGCGACGTGGTGTCCACTGTTGTGAGTATTTATAGTGCTCGATGATATTCATTGTTATTGAAAATCTTTTTCATTTAACTTTTTCATCTATTCTTACCGAAAAATGTTTAGAAGCTTTCTGTACTGAAGAAATTTATTGGCAATATTTCAGAATTCGTCGGCAAGCCACATCCTGATCACATCCACTGAATTCATATCCGGTACCACGAACGTGATAATCACCAGTAAGGTGTCCGAAGGAATGGTAACGATCCTGTACGAAAATATAAGCGTAAGGTTGGAATCGATCTCGCCTGCGAATGGTGAACCACCGGAGGTAAAAGATCCCGAACCAGCGAGTATATTTATCGGGAGATGGCTGATGGAAAATTCGATGGAGGAGGATTCGACGATGGAAGAGGACTCGTCGATGGAGGTTTAATCCCATCGATATTCACGGTTATTCTCGTTGGTGCGGTCCGATGGCGATAGAGTTCATGTATCACTATTGTTGTAAATAGTGTGCAATTGTATTCTCATTCGATTGTGTAAATAATAAAGAAAACTTCCGTTTGTATACAGAAATATTGTTTGATTCATGCTCGTCTCGAATTCTTATCGGAATGTAAGTAATATATTAAAGTCATTAATAAATTTTTTATACCATTATAATCCATTATAATCCGTTAATATTTATTCAAGTGTTACTTCGTTGAATTAAGTAAGTTTTAATTTTTCTCCGGCAAATTAAATATAAACAATATCCAATAAAATTTAATTCGGTGAAACGTAAATCGATATTTGTTTGAATAGAGATCTTAAATTTCTTGAATCTAATAATCGCACAAAATACCGAAGCTGGGAAAAGAATCCGAAAATAAAGGGGATGAAAGTGCGTTCCGCTTTAATCTCGATCGACAGCTTTAAACAAGAACCTTGTTGCCTCGCGCATCTGCGCTCTATTACTGGTGAAAATATACACCGCAACGATGTGAACACCACTTTTAATTAAATCACTGCGCAAACGGTTCCGCGAAGGCCTTCGAAGCATAGGATACAATTAAAAGCACTCCTAGTATCCCAATTGTTTAACAAATTTCGTTCAATGTGTTGAAATATAGAAACTGACGATTAAATGAATAGGAAAAAATCTTTTTAATTAAAATCACACCACGTTTAAAGATTTCCATAGCGAATTATGCAAATGTGTATCAACCGTCTAGACGAATGCATTCGAGGATACAAATCGAAAATTGATCTTCTCCAGAGAAAACAACAATTAATTATGAACGATCACTCGAGGCTTTATTCGGTGAGAAGCAACGGACCCACGGTCAAAAGCATCGTCGACTAAATGGCGGTGAATCACCTCAATTTTGGCTTTAATGAGAGGGACAGATATACAACGATACGTTAATTCGAACAGAAGAAAGCTTCTTGGTAGGATAGCTCGTCGAGCAACAAAGGACGACTGTTGTAGGCAGAAGAGAGCGTAGCGTTGGAAGTTGAGGAAATAAATTAATTCCAGCGGTTCTTCCATTGTAGCAAGAATAAACAGATCATAGAAGTAAGAACTTACTTTTCTCCCTTTAGATTACACACTGGTAAAACCGGTTAACTTAACCGCTTAAATTTATTCCGTTCTTAGCGTGCATTAACTGATATTTTTGCCGATTAAAAAAAGCAACCAAAACAAAATCCAATGTAATTATCGTTAAAGCTTCTATAAACTATGTTGTTCGACGAAAACAAATTTTCAATCGTTCCGCTAACAATATAATGATTTAAGGTGATAATTCAGGATACGGTTCCTACCAGTTTATGAATTCGAAGTAATAGATTGTGTCTTTGAATGACCTTGAATTAACCTTTAGACCGATCAACTATCAACTAAAAAGTCGTTAAAATTAATGAGATATCAACGATATATCAATCGTATTAAAATTAACCCGTGTCGTCGGTTCGTTTCAAAGTTTATTAAAATCTTTGATCCGTATCTCGATCGGAGTAATCCAGAAACTATGGAAAATGATATCAGGCGTGCGAGGTAATATGGAAGATGTCACACGGAAGAGATTGTTAATGAAATTGTTTTCAAGGAGACGATAATGAATCAAGTTATCCGTCGTATAAAGAGGAGATAGATGGAACGCCGTCGTTTCAGTCGCATCAGTAGAAGCCATCCGACATGCTGGTAATAATTCTACCATTTTTACTCGGTACGTAAGTATACACGTGACTTCCTGCCGCCATAATTCGCACAATCATACGTATCTTTTCTTATCGAGCTACTTCGGGTCCAAAAATTGTCTAACCATTTCAAACTTTTCCTCGATAAAATCATCAATTTTCTATCCGGTGATTCTTTATTATTTATTTCTTTCTTTTTGCGTGTTCATTTAACCTCGAACCCACTAATTTCATTTTATTCTTTCGTCTGTCGAATCTGTCCCATTGTTATAAGGATTTATGATATTTTTCCGATAAAACAGCAGCCGTTTAAATCAGCGGGAGCTTTGAAAGCGGTCCGTATTATCCTGCATGCTGAAGAGCGGTCTTGACTCGTGCATGTGCGGGGATATACGCTCGTTTGTAGCATATAAGCGGAGAGGAGGATGTTTAAACTTCGAGCACAAATATCAAAGCCATTAAAAT
Source organism: Ctenoplectra terminalis (assembly GCA_019453375.1). Taxonomy (NCBI): domain Eukaryota; kingdom Metazoa; phylum Arthropoda; class Insecta; order Hymenoptera; family Apidae; genus Ctenoplectra; species Ctenoplectra terminalis. Next base: position 22,433 of record SMSQ01025866.1, on the reverse strand, counting down.
TTTTCATCAAGCAGTATTTTCTTTCTCTTCGCATCTTCTATCGAGGTTCCTACTCTGATGTATGTTCATTAAACTCCAATAAAAGATGAAGCCCCTGTGTTTGCCAACAATTTCGATTTATTCTAGTTTTTATTTTAGTTTGCTCAAATCTCGCCTGTGCGTTAATTATTCTTATTTTAATTTAATTGCTCCGAGAAGTTTGTTTCGCTCGATTCAAATATGGTTTCGACGAACCGAACCTTGACCATAAGTTAGGTAGAAAATTTTAACGCGATCTACTTTAATATTACTTAATATTTATATAATATTATATAAATTCTCTAAACACTGTTTTGTTCGATTTAAAAGGTATATTTAGAGATAAACATTTTTGTTCGTTCAATCGGAAACTGTTAAGGATGCACGATCAATTTTATCACCGCATCGAAGTTGCATTACCACTGAAGTTTTATAAGTAACAAATTACACGTTATCGCTACTAATAAATTCTGTTGTATAATATTATATTAACATTTTACTTATGTTTTCTATAACATAAGTAAAATTCTACAAATAAATTTTACAAATTACAATTATTGTAGTTTTCGGATCTCACGATCAAGTTAAAGTAAAAAGCTTCAACTACTAATTTACTACTAACTTACTAATTTTTATCATCGACGATCAAACGAACTTGTTCATAATTTTTAAATTGATCCTATAAGATCATACCAAAGTATTCCGAGTAAACCATACCGTAGTACAGTTACAAATACCGACGATCGAAATAGCGATTAGTAATCACGACTCAATTAAGAGTCCTGTTGACCATCGATTCTACACATGGTTTAATGACCGTAAACGCTGCGCGATACAGACATACAGAATCAAAGGTACCATGCCACGCATCTGTCGGTACGTGTGATCTATTCCGACGATCCGATATAACAGGATCCTTGTCGTTCCAGGCGCACACGTAGCCGTCCACGACGACGCGTACCACAGTGGCTCCGATTGGCAACGATACGGCCCAGAATGCACTTACGATGTCCTCGTGAATATGTCCCTGGCCAATATCGTTCACGAGAAGGACAATTTCTGCTCCATGATCGCGTCCGAGCTTAAGTGTCGAGCAAAAGGTAGCGACACGGTAAGCTGTCGATTCGTCAATTCAAAGGTTGTCAGGCCCGATCCTGAGGACACCAGATGTTCGAACGCGAAAAATTTCGTTCCAATTAACGATAGATTTGTGAACGAGGAGCCATTCGAGATTAGATTTAATCCAAGAGGAATAGAGAACTTGGTTGTCTCGAGGAATATTCCTAGATGGAGGCTGGATATGATAAGAGTCATCGTTGGTCAGCTTAACATTGGCTTTGAACTGGAAAATGGACACGATCGTTTCGTTACCATGGAGAACTCAAGCATCGGCTACTGCGAGGTGGAGGTCAAAGTGTCAAGGGCAGGATACGGAAGAGGAACCGAAGCCACGAGTGACGGGGAATTCGAAATAGTCTTTGAACCTGAACGACTTGACACTGTACCCCTGAGTATGGCGACGCTTACGATCGAGAAGGTCAGACAGCCGAAGAAATGTCCTAACAGGAAGATCTACTTCTTCGGGAATCACGAAGACTTCAGTTTTGGAAATAAGAATACATTCATGGATATGGTAAGCCATTAGAGTTGAATATGATAAAATTGAACTATCAATGTTTAGAAATGTAAGCGCATAGAAAAATTGGTATCAAGTTAGGATAATACTATTTTTTTGCAGACCACGTCCATTAGCCACATCCACATCTCACACAGGAAGATCTATTCGTATACGGAATCCACGGGGGTGATGAGAACACTGAACAAACCAAGAACAATGCGACTTCACCAAAAAATAAGCTTGTCTTTGAAAAGTATGAATCCAGCTCGAAATTTAATTCCAGAAATCCCTAATCCTGCGTCAACTAGTTTGTACGCGTACACTAATTTAGAAAGAATTCCAGAGTACAAATGAATAAAAATTTTCCACTAGAGAGATAACGATAATCCAACAAACGTATTACAGCTGAGAACGAAATTAAAAACATGCATATTAATTAAGAAGTTCTGCGCTATAGAATGTATAAAAAATTATTTCTTTGAAACATCGATTACGAAAAGAAACAATAAACAATTGAATTAAATAAACCAAATGAACAATTATAAGCAAATATTTCAGATACTTTATATCCGTCATCTTTTTCTGTTCTCTCATACTACATGAAAACTAATTGCCTTGTACGCGTTTTAAAAACTCAAATATATGGTCGACGAGTATTTCCTGGATTTCGAATAAGCTAAAAAGTAATATCAATATAGGAAAAAGCTATTATTTCCGTTGAAAAGGATAATCGTTTTCATTATAAAAATAATATCAATATAGGAAAAAGCTATTACTTCCGTTGAAGAGGATAATCTTTATTCTTCGTTATAAATGCTATCATTAAAGCATCAGTGACATTGAATTTCTCTAATTACCAGGACAAACAGTATCAAAATATGTTGTTCGTCTCGATGGCGTTTCATATGATCGGATCGCCGATGCATCTCGCATATTTCTTTATCGATCGGAAAAGATTATCGCGTTCTCGTCATCGATCTAGCAATTATTTTGATTATTAAGCAACAAACGGTTTCAGATATTCGAGTGGTACGGTATTTATTTATCACTCGAACAGTTGGACGCTCCTGTCGAAAATGGATCCTCTATTCGAATATCCCTAGGCTTTTCGGAATTGAAACGTGTTTTACAGACGATTTTAAAATCGTTCTGTTGCTAAAGAAGCTTTATCGATTTTTTTACTCTTTTTTTAATTCTCTGCGTTATATAACGAAACGTTAAAAAAAAGATATAAAAGCTGTGAAAATTTACCGTATAAGTGTCGTTAAGTCGGTAAATTGTTAGAGAAATTATTATTCCTATTATTAACGATCTTATCGTTACAAAGAACAAAAGAAAAGTTACAATAATATGTAGTAATAATGAAAAAGTAGGTAAATATGTAAAAGACAAAATCTGATCTTGAGGCTGCTGTAAGATCTATCCTAATCGTGGAACGATACTATTTAATTAGGGAAGTTAAGAGTAAAATTTTGAATTCTACGTAATAAATGTAATTTAGGTGTATTTCATTTTACATGGGCATTCCGTACCAAAGTTCACCAAGCCAAGCTTTTCTGTTTACGACAATGTCGTGTACTTGGTGACCCTCAGTTCCTAATGAGCTCTAACAGCTCTATCCTCTATAACAAGCTTTAAGTTACGAACACGTTTCCGAGTCCTAGCTATCGTATAATCGAGTGAGCTGACAAAAAATACATATTCTTGCTTCCTTTATGCATTTCGATCACTGTAATCATGTTTTTCGGCAGAATGATATTAAACTTACATTTAAACGTTGATACAAATGTTATGCGATCAAAGTTGCAAATATGCAGATAAAAAAAAATAAAAAAAAAATTCAAGATCAAAGGTTGTGCATATTAATTTGGTTCTACGTTGCGCTTCATTCAACGAGATCGCAATTTTTACGATCGAATTAATATTTATTTATTAAAAACAATTTTATCAGTTAATATAAAATACACATCGCAACAAACAAATTTTAAACAAAAACTCAATATCGACAACACGTGTACACGGATATTGATTTAACCATACGTTGTACTGCGTTTCAATTGACGATAAAAATGCAGTATTTTCCATGTTTTCTGGAAAATTCATATTTAACGTGCCACCGATTGCAGATTTCAAGTTCATTATTCACCGATTGCTCTTCCACATAATCATAAACACGTAGCATTGTTTCGACATTCGCGATGCAGCAACTCTTTCGACGACCCTTTCCTTCCCTTCTCTGCTATGTGTAATTCCCTTTCTGCTTTTCTGCTATGTGTAATTTCCGCTCGATCGATGAACATCTTACTCCTTCCCGATGGTTATGTCGATAACGCTCGGGATCAAAGTCGTTCCCGGTAACTAATATCAAAATAAAGGAAAAAAAAAAAAAAAAAAAAAAAGNTGATGATAGTAGCAGTAATATTTGTGGAGAACAATCTCTTTCGGATAAATCTAATAAGTTGTAGAAGAGCTCAGAATTTTAAACGAAATACCAATAACTCATTGAAATCCTTCTCGATTGGAAATAAAAAAAAAATAAAATAAAATAAAACAATGGAAATTCCAAAACAAATATAGGGCAAAAGGAGAAGGGGAGAAACAGGCACGTGCGAGAAACAGGGTTGACCTTGAGACAGTCTCCACAAACGCCCCACTCTGGAACCTAGCTGTTGCTGCAGCCGGGTGCAACCGACCGCTTCCGGTCGCGCGCATCTTCCGACTTGTAGCAGGTGCTTGTACCCCTACCACCGGTTGCTATCTCGAACACTAATACACCACGGGGATGTGGCACAGAGTGGAGACTCGCTCACCATAGGTAGATTCTCCCACTTGTAAACTAAAGGGTGAGCAATTGGCGCCTCTGCGCCTGCGGTACCTCTGGCGAACGTTTATATATCGCTTCAGCCGCTTGCCGCCAAAATCAGAAATCAGTGAAGCTGTCGCGGAGGTGACTGATTCATGGATTTTCCTTTCCTTTCTTTTTTTTTTTACAACCTAAGACTTTTTTGTATTACATCCAACGCGAAGATAGTACATACATTGGAGAACATTAAAGAACAGAGAACAATTTTGGTGAACGAAAGTGAGGATCTCTAGTTAAAAAACGAGGATTCTCTCGTCAATGAATAGGGTCGTGAATTAAATGTGTTAGAAGTGTGTCAAGCTCAATAGTTTAATCCATGGAAAAAGAGATCATTTTCAAATAATAATTAGACCGTGAATTTTTATGCAAATTTGTATTTTTATGAATATGACGAAAAAAAAAGAAAAAAAAAAGAAAAGTAGAAACTTAAAAGTAGAACTTCGGTAAAAAATTATTTTACCGATCAGGTATTTTTCACCCTTAAATTTCTTATGAATTCATAAAGATTCACAGTTTAATAATAATAGTACTTTTATGATATGTATAAAAACGTTTTCTTTTTTATGTACAGATGAAACGGTCGAACCATCGGAAAATTTAAGTATTCTATCGAAGATCAATATCGAATTTCAAACTCCATTTAATGGTAACCAAGTACTTAAGTATCGATTAATACTATTTGTCGAACATTTAAGTGATTAATTTAAAAAAAAAATATATATTATTCGTACAAAACGGAACCGAAGTGATCTGAGTTACCCTGGAACGATGGAGTCCTTGCCGGGGCCTTCAAGTTCTCTCGGCGACCAGTACGAGAACATCTATAATCCAAGATGTAAGGAGAAACCGCTAAACATTTCCAAGACTTGCAATAAAAACATCTTGCGACTAATCATCACAGGACAGCTGTCTATACGATTAATCCGGATGTACGTGAAAAACGATAACGTCACCACTAAGTCTGTAACAATAGTGAACTTCTGCAAACTGTCTCACGCGGAACACGATTCTTTTAATTTGATCTACCACACGATCGATATGACCATGTGACCGACCATCGAGCAACAGGATGGAATGCTTAATCCTTTCATGGAACGTTTATCGGAATGCTTAAACGTCGACGTTTGTACGATCGGTAAGACCATGGAAAATGTTTTGAGCTCGTCGTGCGAGGTTCTTTTGGACTTCGATTTGAAAAAATTATTGCTACTGTCCAAGCAATCCGATCGTGCGATCGAGGATATAATTACGCAGATATTTTGGCATCCGAAAGACATCCTGAAGAATAAATTGGTGAACGAAAATTGGTTCAACTATGTCGACAGAGGGTACGTGATACCGTTTTACTTACCGTCTAATACTGAATTGATCAGCACCACAAATGATTACTCGAATTGCATTCGCGTGATCGAGCAATACGCGAAGAAGGTGATAGGATGGTATTTTTTGGATATCAATTGTTCTCTAGAGAAAGATTCATATTTGAAGTTTCGAAAGAAAAGAAAAGGGAAAAGAAGGGGACGAGAGAAGAACGTTCGCATATTGAAAGGTGAAAAGAATTGTGTGTTAAAACACCACACGGTTCACATTTTTCGTTACTTCTCCGATTATAATTACAATTCTGCTGAGAGATGCCGATTCGAGGATCAGAATATTATTAATTTACTCAGAAATCCTTTTATGCCGACCAAACAGCCTATTCCTTTCATCATTCAGAATTACGATCCTCAAAGCTTGAAATATGTATTCCATATGGTGTACAAAGATGATGTTAAACGGACCAACGAGAATTTCTATAATCTATTAATCATGCTACAATCCATTTTGCTCAGAAACGAAATTAACTGTATCGCTATACAGAGCTGTATGTCGTTGAATTTTCGTAACGTTTTGAAAATGATTAAATACGTGTTTTACGATCAGAATATCACGATAATCGTTGTTGGGATGAGAAACCATCGGCTGTACCCTGATAAAATTATTATGAATAATTAATTCAGTTTAATAACGAGTCTTTAATTTAGAATGACAATTTTTTAATTCCTCGAGATCTTGACAAATGCCGAGATAATTTTAACTAAAAATAATTTCTTCAAATCGATGAATAGTTAAATTTCACATTTTTTTCCATTTAAAAAAAAAAAAGAATTATTTTATATCTTGATAAGATAGACATAAAACTCCCTACAAAGTTCCTTATAGACGTGTAGAAATAGCATAAAGCACATCTTTGATCAGCTAGAATTGTCAGTTAACGAATTTATAGTAATGTGTGTACCTAAAAATTGTGCCTCGTTTAAATGTCACGTAGGATGTAAGTCTTTAATTTGCTAATTTCTTTTCTGTCGACAGATTGTTGTATCGGTGTCAAATGTTTATATTGTTGCATATTGTACGATGCAATTTATGTATGCTATCGTGTAAAACTATTTTCATAAGCTCATTATTCTCTGGAAACGCGAACTTACTCTGTGATGGAATCGAGTGTGACGTTTAACGTAGGATTTAGCTTCGGCTTAAAAATTCATACAAAGTTGAAATTAATGAATAAAATTTACGAATTGTGAAATACGCTAATGAAAAAAAAAAAAAAAAAAAAAAAGTATAAGAATTTTTGCAATAGTTGTGAAACTGTACGACGCTTTGTGTCGGGTGCTACGGGAGATAAAATATATTTTTTTGATCTGAGAAGTTCCTACGTCGTTTAATGAAAAATGGCTACCTCGTATAAAAGGTGATTAAGTACTCTGAGAAAGTTTAAAATAAAAGAAAAGAGTAGTAGACTAAGCAGCAAAATATTTTTGAAATGTTACCAATTGAAATGTTGGGATATAATCTAAGAGATGCTTTACAAAATATTTATGAAAGAAAAAGAGAGATATATATATATATATACACTTAGCTAAAAATTTCGAAAAATAACGTGCAACTTTCTGTGTTAAATGTTGATGAATTATACGATATATAATTACACGGTGTTTGGTGTCTTTGTGTTAGTTTTAAAATCTGTCACTTATACGTTCGAACAGATAAATATTAATTAACCATTAATAAATGTTACAATGAAAATTATACATGTAATCATGAAAGTTGAATAAATATAATCGAGGTAAATGGCTCTTCATTTCGTTACATTAATCTATACGTTCCCCTTGAAAGTACATTGATAACAATTGAATTGTATTAAAAAAAAAAAAAAAAAATACAAGCACTGTTAAATTCCTATCATCACTTTTCCATCAAAAATTGATCCCACGTAAGTTGAAACTAATTTCATTTTAGACGAGCAAACGTGGCAAAATTGAGGTATTTAATTTCCATCGATCTCATCGGTGAGAATTTGAACTAGCAACCATGCGATTAAAATACCCCTAATGGTGTCCAATGGTATTTAAGCATTCGAACGCTTAAACCAACCATCAAGATAAAGGATACAGGATTCAATCAAAATTTATCTTGTTAAATTTTATGCAACCGTGACCCCTAAAATACCTCGTGCGTGATATTAATTAACCTATCAATACCTATGGTTTAAATTACAATCTGATTTTGATACGATATACGTAGTTGTGTATCGCAATTAAATGCTTCATTAATTATTCTTGGTTTTATTCAATTCTATTCAATTTATATGAATTTTATTCGATTCAAAAAAATACGGCAGCTGTGTAAAAAACAAAAAGAATTATTTTTAATACTTTTGCTGCAGCGTCAAGCGAAATAATTTCTTAAATTCTTTTCGAAACAAAATATTAAAATGGTTGGATCAAAATATAATTAATTTAAATGGTATTTAAACGCAGAGAATAAAAGTTGAAGGGGTTGAAATATCGTACAATATTGATAAACTAAAATTCGAAGATCATCGAAACCGTTCGATCTTTTTTGACGAAATTTTTTCTACCTCCTATAATTTTCCTACATCCTGTGTTACATAGTCGCGCGTTTGACTTGACATTTTTGTCCGTCACATGCATGGCAGTAGTCAAAGGTATTAATTACAAGCATGTTGCTTTGAAATTTTTTATTATTAATTTTATTAATAAGTAAATTAATTGATTATTTTTCTACGTAAAAATCCAAGACAAAGAGAAAGCAAGTCGCAGCATAGGTTGATCGATCGAATGTCAGCCACACCGCGTTTGCCAAAGGTGCGATAACATTACAGCAGTTAACTCTTTGACTGTAGCGCCCTTCAGATCAAAGTGATTTGCATCTGTCTGCAGCGCAAACATCGTTCGCACAAATGCGTAAAATACTCTCTGTTAAGAATACGATATAAAATAAATATATGCAATTGAACTTGACATTGGTTACAAAATATATTTAAAAGCATAATAAAAATAATGCAATTTATCTAATAATAAGAATTTCATTAAGAAACGATACATTTTCAGGGTACGCTGTATTATTTAAAAAAAAATAAGAAACGAATAAAATTAGAAAACTGATTAGAAATTAAAATAAACATACATGTACGTAGCAAGATATTAAATATTAATGAAATAACTCAAGATTCTAACAGTTGCAAAATTAAGACTGAATTACATTTTAATATTTATTTGCAAATATTAGCTATGCGTCACGTTACACGAAATAAAGTAGCAAATGTATCGTGGTAAACAGATTTTATTTGTCCTATATATACGCTTTTCATGGATACTGATAATCTGCGTACGCGCTTTTTGTACATATCGCTGGATTTGTGAGTTGTATGCGCTTTTCCCAGTCAAAGGATTAAACGCGACCCATTCACGCCTTGAGATCCGTTGCATTCGACTGCCAAATACACGCGCACTTTGAAGTTGGCGCATTACTTGTGTGTAACAAGGAATTAAACCCCTTCATAATACCGAGCACGAGGAAATCCGTTATTAATGGGGGTCAGCATTTATGCTATGCGTTCCATATTCGAAGGACAGTTATTGATTGGTAGAAGATTCAGTCGAATAGTCCTTCGATGTCCTTCGTATTACGATGAAATTCGATTGGGAGAAGATTAAGCTCGACTGATTTAATTAATATATTGAATTTTTAAATTTAAAACGCTGTTTGATACACCGGTTCTATCCAAGGTTTAGTTAAAAGATGAAAGCTGTAATATAAAAATTCAGATTTCGTGACGCGCTCGAGAATACTTCTCGGAAAATAATAATCCAAACGAGACAATAGTGACCTCTTGCATTAACTGCGTAACGAGTTTAATAGAATAACACTTCGGCAATACGAGCCACTCATAGTACAGATTACAGTCATTGAAGTGTCAAAGTGGAAGCTAATTCTACTATCTCGCACTGGGTGACATTGCTAATCGAACAATTTTTTTTTTTTCGGTACTTTCGATTCAATTTCTTGTGAACAAACGCTATCATCGCTATTAAATATCATTGTACGCTATATATATATATATATATTTATATTTTATATATATCGCTGTGTAATATTATATATATATATATATATAAAACAGTGTAAATTCTTAGGATTTGTTAAATCCAAGGGAGTCGTAAGTATACCGTGAAATTACATCGAGCTTCGCGTGAGAATGCGATTCCCTAACTCGCTTAATCATCAAAGTACAAAAATTACATACGATGCACATGCACGCAAGTACGCGTACCTGTATACATATAC
>SMSQ01025866.1:0-12048 GCA_019453375.1 Ctenoplectra terminalis | reverse complement strand
AAAAAAAAAATAATAATTAGGAGCACTAAATACTTTAAAACAATATAAATAGTAGACAATCAATAACAAGTAATTTCTTTTGATTGTAGGATTTAATTATACCTATGTGTCTATATCCTTCAAATTTTATTTTATTTGCTCATCACTGCATTATTGCATTTTATTCTTATTATTCATATACTGTATTGTATTCTTAAATTTTACAATAAAGCAAAGAATTGTAATTAACTATAACATTTTCTGTCGCGAGCAAATAAAATTCTGGTTACAGGAGGTTGATTCAATTTTTAAGTATTAAAGTTCTGAATCAGGATGAACGACAGCGAAGCGTAACAGTGACATTTGAAAATTCAAAAAATTAAATAAATACAGAATCACCCTATTAACGATACATTAAAATGATTGAAAAAAAAAAAGAAAAAAATAAATAAATAAAAATAATAATTTTGTTCGCAGTCGCCCGTGTGGCGGTCGACGAGAACGCGTGGAAATATGGCCCAGAGTATATCTTCGATCTGGAAATGGATTTCACTTCAACCCCGATGAACCACGACGGGATAAAACGGACCAATTACACGATAATGAACCTTTTTTGTAGACCGACAGGATCGGATGGATTAAACTGTCGCCTAGGGAACGCCAAACGACACAGCGTAGACGTTACGAACGACGACAAGATCGACGTACCGGAANTCGTCAGAGCGTGCCCGGTAATCTTTCCACTGTGGTCGCTAGTTATAAAAGAGCTTTCAACTGCAAGGAGGGCAATTCAGTAGTTAAACACGCTGCAACAACATGAACTTCGCATTAATTCCATTCTTTCTAGGTCGGTAAGCCAATTAATCTTAATCAGTATTAAAGCCTACATCTACTCCATATGTTCTTGCACGATTCAATATCGGACAAATGAAAACGCTTTTCGGCAATTGTACTATTAATACCTATTACAAAATACAGGATCGATTTTATCGATTTTTAACTGCTGAAAAAAGATTGCAACCGTATTTGTTGAAAAATATGGAAACTCAAATTTAGACCTGTGTATACGACAAATTGTTTTTGACTTTGTTACAAAGTGTTGTAAGAAACGGAAGTTTCTACGGTGGCCATCTTTATTTCTAAAGAACTGCTAAATCTTATTCTCAATACTAAATTAATTTTACACTTCGTTAAAATTTCTCAAAAGAGCAACAATGTTCTTATCGTCCGATTATATCCTTGCGCTTAATCGAATCCACTGATTTCATAAATATTTTCTTCCTGCAGCGGCCAACATCGTCACGGACAATCCAAACGAATGGACCTACGGTCCGGAGTACGTGTTTCACGTAAATGTCACGCACTTGCTGTCCACCGACTTAGCAGAGGAGCCGTTCTTCACGACGAATATGACTATGATTATGAGGTGTCGACCGGAAGCGGCTGAAAAACTGCACTGCCGCTACGGAAACGTGGTTATAGAAGTCCCAGATGATCAACCAACTCCGAAAACGGAAATCAAGCATGGCTTTCTGATCGAATTCAGCCCCCGAGGAATAGAGAATTTACGATTTCCAGAAATAGTCGATCACAACATATTGAATATTATCAGAAATATTGTGAAAGAATTGAGCATCGGTGCTAATTTAAATGAAAACGCAAACTCTTTGCCGGAGTTCGTACAGAAGACAAACTATGTCTTAGGCGAATGCGACACTCTGTTTAGAATTTCGGAATACGATAAAGTTGAGAATTGTTTGATAAACGATCAGGAAGAGGAACGAAATTATAATTTGGTGATATTGTCGTTCCCGAAAAGGCAATCCGATTCGATTGTAGAGATCGAAAAGAGGATGGTCCCGAAGAGATGCGTGAAACCGGAACATCCGTTTACTCTCAAGCAATACATAGGTGTTAATATTGTACGTGGAGACGATTTCTTGATAATTCATTTTAAAGTACAACGATGAGTGAAATTGTATCATAACGTATACTTTGTTATTAATTTTCAGAGTCAATCTCTCACTAAAATACATATTGGGGACAATATTTTTAGAAGTAAGACCGAGAGAAGGGCGACCGTGAAGAAATCTCCGATTTTAAAGGATTTTATTGTTCAAGACATTACTTGCATGGAATTATTGGCAATCGAGCCTGCCGAGGAGCTCTTGCCATTTGTAGACTTCAACGTTGTCGCACCCCTTTATTTCTACTGATGTAGAATTCGAGACTGGTGTAACGAAAACAATTATTCTGAATAAGACACTAGAAATACTATAGAAAAACTGTAATAAACATGTAAGCGGAAAAGATTTGTAATTTTATCTGAATACAACTTGTTGATTTATTATCGGAGGAAAAAAAAAAAAAAAAAAAATTTTATTTCTTTGAGTACGGTGCGAGTAACACGAATTGAAACATGAAAATCTCTATTGATAAGCTTTTTGTCAGGAGCTGCAATTGCGAATGCGGTTATAAGAAATTAGCAACGATCGGTACTGCAGAAAACATTGCACCCTTTAAAAAATCGTTTAAGATACATCTGGAAAGTTTAATTAAATATTAGGACGATTAATTGAAATAAATGACGCATACTTATAAAGATATGCACTGATAATGAATATAGGAATTATGGTAAACCAGTTAGTAAATTGTTTGTGAATTTTGCATACGTTACTTAAGAACAAATTGCGAAAAAATATTATATAACGTTTATATGGTGCAGAAATAAGGGGTGTTATTATTTATCGACAAAAATATAAAAATCAAGAGAATTGCATTGAATTTCTCGAAAATTGCGAGTGTTTCAAGTCAAAGTAGGATAATGATTACATCGTCGGTGGTGGGATGGCTTAATTAAATTACCGGACGAGGTCGTCAGAGTACATCGGTGATATAAAAGGACCTTCAAACCGAAGAAGAGTGTTAAACCAGTTGAGAGCAGTGCTACGACATGCTTGCCTCATTAATTCCGTTCTTCTTAGGTCGGTAAGCCAATTTTCCATTTAACCGCCTTTATCGTCAATCTGTCTAAATCCAGCCAAGAACTGCTCATGAAAACGATTGTTCATAAATTAATTGCGAATCATAGCTTCCGTTAAGACAAAAAAAGAAAAAAAAAATAATAATTAGGAGCACTAAATACTTTAAAACAATATAAATAGTAGACAATCAATAACAAGTAATTTCTTTTGATTGTAGGATTTAATTATACCTATGTGTCTATATCCTTCAAATTTTATTTTATTTGCTCATCACTGCATTATTGCATTTTATTCTTATTATTCATATACTGTATTGTATTCTTAAATTTTACAATAAAGCAAAGAATTGTAATTAACTATAACATTTTCTGTCGCGAGCAAATAAAATTCTGGTTACAGGAGGTTGATTCAATTTTTAAGTATTAAAGTTCTGAATCAGGATGAACGACAGCGAAGCGTAACAGTGACATTTGAAAATTCAAAAAATTAAATAAATACAAAATCACCCTATTAACGATACATTAAAATGATTGAAAAAAAAAGAAAAAAATAAATAAATAAAAATAATAATTTTGTTCGCAGTCGCCCGTGTGGCGGTCGACGAGAACGCGTGGAAATATGGCCCAGAGTATATCTTCGATCTGGAAATGGATTTCACTTCAACCCCGATGAACCACGACGGGATAAAACGGACCAATTACACGATAATGAACCTTTTTTGTAGACCGACAGGATCGGATGGATTAAACTGTCGCCTAGGGAACGCCAAACGACACAGCGTAGACGTTACGAACGACGACAAGATCGACGTACCGGAAGAAGAAATGAAAGACTTGTACAGCGAAGAACCGTTCGAAATAAAGTTCAACAACCACGGTATAGATCACTTGATAGTGTACAATCAAATCCGAATCACAGATTTGAACAACATAAAACTGATCGTCGAACGGTTCAACATCGGTGCCGATTTGAATGGCGTGCCCGATGGAACGTTCGACATTTTGGAGAACACAACGATCGGACAGTGTGCCGTAACGGTTGGAGTAAATCACTATCCCTCGAAGAGGATGATGAACAAAATAAAAAACAACCGATACGAGCTGGAATCTCTGCCACACTTGAATAAAGTTCCAAGCGAGACTATACTGATCCAGAAGACGATTAATTTGAATAATTGTACCCACTACGCTTGCTTCTACTTTGGATCTTATGGCGCCAACATTGTGGTCGAAGCTGATCTCAATTCGCATCTAGTAAGCAATTTTTTTTTCGTTTCCATAACAAAACAGTAATAATAATAATTATTATTATTATAATTAATTATTATAATTATAATTATACTATTTATTGAAATGAAAATGACTATTGTATATATATTTCTTTAAAACTAGTTTGTAAAAACTATGATAAAAAACTGGATTCTATAATTGAAATGGCTTTTCTTGCTCTTAGGAGAGATCGTCTAGTCGTATCTTTGTGAGCGACTATCAATTAGTCTCAACAATGACAAGGGTAGGCACTATGGGTACGGAAGAAAAAAAAGATCTGTCGGCCATATCGGAAAACATAAGTCTGTCTCTGCGGGACATTCAAGCCGCCAAACGAGAACTACCCGAAATTCCTGAACCATCGAACACCACTATCCTAGTGAATTCAGATGTGAACAGAATCTTTCTGAGGAAGTAAACGGTGTTTCGAATGCTTTGAGAAAAAAAATGTTACGAAATAATCTATCAACGGGAAGCTCCAGGTTAAACATAGAGGAAATATTAATGCACAATAGAAAACGTTATTAATGTACAATGAAAAATAAACACGAAAGAATAATCTGACATTGCGCTGCTATAGTTACCCAGTTTATAATTATATTAATATTATTTCCAAAAAGGATAATTCGATGAATCTTATTAGATCAATTTCTTTTTATTTAAATTACGGATACATTAAATTATATATCTACGGTGACACACACACGTTCATGTACGCACAAAATATCATGTGCATGCGAACGTACGCATTTTTTTCGTTTTTTTTTTTTTATTCTTAGTTTAGCGATCATTGTAAATTCAAGTTGATTGACGAATCGATAAAAAAAAAAAAATACACGTGGGAAAGAAACTATTAGCATAATGTAATCGATGACCTTCCCTTCTCGCGTTAACACGTTTTCCTTCTTCTTTTTCCGAATCTAACTTTTGCTTCACGGTACAAAGCAAACCCTATCCTCTGATGACTAAACCTTAAAATCTAGGTGCGCAGATTGCAAACGGCCCTCTTAAAAGATTTACGCCTTTTTCGATCCTTTCAATTCGATCATCTCGATTCAGGACACACGGAATGTAATTTCGCATCCTGACATAAAAAAAAAAAAAAAAAGAAAATGAAACCGGGAACGCGGATAATATTTGAAAAAAAAAAAAAAAAAAAAAGAAAATGAAACCGGGAACGCGGATAATATTTGAAAAAAAAAAAAAAAAAAAAAGAAAATGAAACCGGGAACGCGGATAATATTTGAAAAAAAAAAAAAAAAAAAAAGAAAATGAAACCGGGAACGCGGATAATATTTGAAAAAAAAAAAAAAAAAAAAAGAAAATGAAACCGGGAACGCGGATAATATTTGAAAAAAAAAAAAAAAAAAAAAGAAAATGAAACCGGGAACGCGGATAATATTTGAAAAAAAAAAAAAAAAAAAAAGAAAATGAAACCGGGAACGCGGATAATATTTGAAAAAAAAAAAAAAAAAAAAAGAAAATGAAACCGGGAACGCGGATAATATTTGAAAAAAAAAAAAAAAAAAAAAGAAAATGAAACCGGGAACGCGGATAATATTTGAAAAAAAAAAAAAAAAAAAAAGAAAATGAAACCGGGAACGCGGATAATATTTGAAAAAAAAAAAAAAAAAAAAAGAAAATGAAACCGGGAACGCGGATAATATTTGAAAAAAAAAAAAAAAAAAAAAGAAAATGAAACCGGGAACGCGGATAATATTTGAAAAAAAAAAAAAAAAAAAAAGAAAATGAAACCGGGAACGCGGATAATATTTGAAAAAAAAAAAAAAAAAAAAAGAAAATGAAACCGGGAACGCGGATAATATTTGAAAAAAAAAAAAAAAAAAAAAGAAAATGAAACCGGGAACGCGGATAATATTTGAAAAAAAAAAAAAAAAAAAAAGAAAATGTAACCTGGTACGCGTGTTATCTGTGGAATGAACAACATAAAGCAGTAACGTGCAATTTTCTCTAAAAATTAATCGTTGGAAAGATTCTTAATTAAGAACGAAATGCTTGTATCCTGTTTCTTCGAGAAACATGTCTTTTTTTCTTGTTTCCTCATAGGAATGCTCCAAGTATCCATGGATTACGCTTCCATTCAATTCTCAAGCTACGATCGATTTACCTAGTTTCTTCTCAACTCATCGATTAGCTAACGATTTTTAATCTTAATTTAGGTGAAACGTAACAAACGTATAGCCGCAATAAAGAAATGCACTATGAATTGCTCCTTGAAACGCAGCACGACTTCTAAAAATGTCTAAAAGCTACTTCGATACTAAGTTCTCGATAAAGTTCTTCCAGACTCTGTATGATTTCTCGCGATCGCGATGCGCCTATTAAATGCGTGTGAAGGTGTGCGTCCACTTAAGAGCAAAACTACCGCGAGTCGCTCTCGAGAGTGTTTCTCGCGAATGGATACTGCGTTTGCGAGTGACTGTCCGAAAATGTACAATTGTTCTTCTTTCGGCAACTCTCATAGAGTACAAATTTTTAAAGTTGCTCTCAGGCGGACACACAATGTGAGAGTACTCTTTAGAGAAACTCTCGCATGAACACATATCTTATCGCGTAGAATTTCCCCTAAAAAAGATGTATAACGTAGATTCAGTCGATCAGCATTTCGCTTCGCATTGACGTTTCGAATTACGAAAAAAAGAAAAAAAAAAAAATGATTCGTTCGTTTCGAATAACTTACACACACTTTGAGTTGTAAGGCGCGCTTCGTTAGCGCGCACACGCCGCACACTTACACAAAAAAACGCGTACGATCAAGAGGAACCAGCGTAGTTTTCGTCGCTCGTGTAAAATATGTATAGTTTAAAGGATGAGCGACCGGTAACGCTTTATCGTTTGCGCCCCAGCATCATTTTTTTTTTCTTTTTTATTTTTTATTTCTTCTTTAAATACGTAAGTACGTTCTGTTCGAATCGATCGTTAAATATTGCAACAAGCGTCCAATCACAATTGCGATCTCGATATTTATAATGGCACGATTACAATGATCCTTGTGCGTTCGTTTCGTTCGTCGATGGTTACATGGAATTGATTTACATGTTGCATCGGTTGTTTCACTCTTCAAATAATCACCAATTACTTGGTAGAACACGAAGAAAAGTTTGACAAGTCAACGAATTTATGGTGAACAAAATTCTAATTCCTGGGTCTTCTTTTTCTTCTTCTTTTAATCGTTGCCCTACGATTGTAATTCTTTTTTTTCTTCTTATTTTTTCTTTTCTTTTTCTTTTTTAACGTATCCAAATATCGTGTATATTATTGTTTAAAACGTATCATTCGATTAAAATTAAATATCCAGAAATGTTCGTCTGGAAACGATACGAAAGATCGTGAAGCTTTCTTACGAAGACGAACATTTAAAATCACTTCTCGTGGTTCTTGCGGCAAAAGCTTTGTAAAGCGGTTTTCTTTTTCTTTTTCGATTAAATACATTCATAATTGTTAGCGTTCTCCTAGAGGTTTCGTTTTCATTGAATCGATTGATTGACTGATTTATCGATGACATTGTCATTGTAAAATTATGACAACATTTCATACTCGCAGTATCAAATACGTGTACACATCTCAAATGTATATATATGATTTAAGAATGTAAATATAGTATATATATATATATATATATGTATAATCGACAATTTGAAAGCCACGTATATCCGGTATACGCAAATTATTTCGTTTCCTCGGACTTGGATCTTTTTATTTCCAGATATTCCCTGTAAGTCGTGTCATGTTTAGGTTCGCGATCCTCGTATCGATTCTTTCTTCCTTCTACATTATCAGTACCATTGACAAAGAGAGATAGATCGTTACAAAATCGAGGTATACAAATCTAAAAAATGTCACGGTTACGAATACGCAGAGCGAGACAAGGATATGAATTGCGGAAACATCGGAGAAGGAGAGTTTCATATCACACGATACACAACATTCGAGGGACAGCCGGCAATCGATAAACAATCTATGTCTTCTCAAGACTTCTTTTTACAGCAATCAAACAAAAAGAAAAAGTGTTATCTAAAACGCCACTCGACAATCCGTCTGACCATTACAATCACGTTCCACTGATTCTCTGACGATTCTTGTTTCGAAGCTCGCTAGTAACGCCTACGCGGGGATTTTTCCTCTATTTTCCACTCTACATACCAAGTAATTTCAAAAACGCCGTTTGAAAAATTTTACACAATATCAAAGAAACATATAACGCAGGATACATCTTCATTGATCGTCAACCCTTTCTATTAAACGATTCTTCCCCTTCTCACGTTTCGGTTCTTTTCTTCCTTTTTTTTATCTCCTTCTTCTTCTTTTTTGTTCCTTTCGTTTTGAAAAACATACTAATCTAACCTAGGTATATATATACAATTATTACGCTCATAAAAGAGACACGGTGTGCGGTGATAAACCGCGACTCAGTCGACACAGTTTCTCTCTCGTGCACAGCGCGGCACGACATTATTGACTGTTGTTCTGTACGTTGTTCTGCTGTTTCACGGAATCCATATTGGGGATGTAGTCCATCGCCATCAGACAGGCGAACACTGTCATCACCATCTTCGGTTTCACCTCGGTTATGTCCTCCGGTAGCGCGTACACGCGCGCGCCACATTTTCGGGCCAAGGATATCGCGTACTTCGCGTTGTCCAGGTTCTCCTACAATGAGAAACGCAAAATGAATTAGCCGGTGCCGATTAGTCACACGGAACAGTTATATGAAAATGGTATCGACGATCTCGGCGACGCCTTCGCTGAACTTTCGAGCTGTCTTCGTATTTGTTTCTTGGTTTTGATTTTTAAAAAGAATGGCGCTAACCGATGTAAAGTTTCAGGGTACTCTATTTTTTTAAGGTAGATCACTTAAGCTCGTAGCCTTCTTATATGATTTTTTAATCGATTTTAATCGACATTAACCGTGTGAAAATTTGACTTCAATGCAGTGTTGAATTTTTGTATCCGATAAAATGTTCAAAGCGACGTAAATAAAAAATTTCTGTTCAGATTCCACTTAAAAAAATCTCAGTGTTGTATAATGTCGATATATCGGGTACTTCATTTTATAATTTTGTTTGTTAAAAAAAAAAACCATAATTTTCCACCAACCAACGAGCCAATTCTCAATCAAAACCTCTCACCCAGAAACAGCCCACTAAAGTTCAGACGAGACATTTACGAGGCCGTAACTCAGAAACGTGGAATCGAGTCATTAAGAGAGAAAACGACTCGACGATTTCACTCTAACAACTCTAAAATCAACGAACTTGCAAAGAACCCTCGAGCAAGAACAATTTTAACATCTCACCTCGGCAGTTCCTCCTTCCTTCACAAGGTCGTAATTCACAGATCCCGGTTTGATGGCGTCGATCAGATCGATCACCACTTTCCCATCTGATATCGATGAATCCTGGAAACCTTTGATACTACTCGTCTTTCCTGCCGCTTGTAATTTCGAGTTCACCCACTGAACGATCTCTTTTTCAACCAGAGTGCTACCTTGGGTGCCCGCCAGCGACGTGAGTATCGACAACGTGTACGATCTCATCAGCTGCCAGATCAAAGCCAAAGTCAACGTTGCGTTTCCGTCGTTTATATCCTGGCCGGCGATCCCGACCAGCGAGAAGTTCATCGTTTTCCCAAGCTCGACAGCGTAATTGCAATTCTCTAGTTTCTCCATAAATTTCCGTAGCTTTGTGAACTTCTTGTGCACCCGGTTCCAGTTCACCGTGCCCGGTTTGATGATGTCGTAAAGCTGGAAGATCACCAGACCGTCGGCCAAATCTGAGTACAACCAATTCACGTGCGGCGACACACCCATCGAGTTCATCCAGTTTCGATAAGTTTTCTCTTCTCTGGTCTCCTCCAGCGACTCCAAACCCTCGATGTTACTCTCCGGCTTGTCCAGCCCTGGATAATTATTGAACATGTTGGCTACAAAGGCAAGATTCAGCTTGTATATGCCATTAACCACGTCGCTGGGTGTTACGAAGCTACGGCAGCCTAATTTAGCCGCCTGTTGCAGCATAATTTCTGCACGAGAGGTGTGGTTTGGCTCCATTAACGCTTCCAGAGTAACACCGGTGGTGTTCGGCGTGATTTGTTTGATTAGGTACGTGTAGATCTCCGAGTCGGTGATGTCCGATTGGAAATTGTGACATCGCCTGGCTATGCCGGCGTTTTCTAGGTGATGGTTCACCCATCTCAGAAGAATCGACTCTGGGGATAGTTTCAGCAAGTCTTCGATTCGTTCTCCGTCTTGCAGAAGCGTGGCCAGGCCTGGACAATTTTCCAAAGTGATCTGATTGAACAGACCGATTCGAATAATTTGCCAGAGAAGACCAAGGACCAGGTGAGGAGAGCCTTTTATGAGATCGTGAGCGTCGATGTTCACGATATTGCAACCGATCGCTTGGGCGGACGACAGAGCCAGTGTTAGGTTCTCGTGTTTCTTATAGAGCGTTAGGTTCTTCTTGTTAATTGTTCTTTCGTCGATCGTGTCGGGGCAGGAGTGATTGATTATTTTGCTGAAACGAGAAGCAAATGTAAATGCAAATTATAGTACTTTTTATAATGCCTGGTAGATGAAATAATTTTCTACCGAGGTTCTGCTTTTTTTTTTCTATACTCTCAAAAATATAATGAACATCCTATTCAGCTTATTTATATACTACACAAAGTAAATACATACCACAGAAGAATTCCATCCTTGACTTTCTCGTACAACGTTTTTCCTTCCGCATCGATAGGCAGCAGGTGTTTCAGGTCAGNTATTTATATACTACACAAAGTAAATACATACCACAGAAGAATTCCATCCTTGACTTTCTCGTACAACGTTTTTCCTTCCGCATCGATAGGCAGCAGGTGTTTCAGGTCAGGATCGTGTGACAAATTCGTGTTGATCCAATCGCTGAAGGCAAGTTGTTCCTCCAGTCTAACCGAGTGGGTCGTGCCTTCACTGGATGCCTCGGAAATTCCACCCAATGTTTCCAAATTTTCCTTCTTCGAAACGACCTGCTTAAACGTGGAGCCTAATTCGTTGGCCTTCAACTCTTTACAGAGTTTCTCGAACTCCTCGAAGGAAATGCGTCCCTTGTGCTCCGACCTTTGCTTGTCGTCGTACTCTTCGATCATCTGACGCACTTTGTAACCGGGCATCTTGAAACCACAGATGTTCAGGGCGCTTCGTAGCTCCGTGAGGTTGATGAAGCCGTCCCCATTTTCGTCGATCTAACAGAAACAAGTTCTCTTCAGATTCTGAGTGTTTCTTTGGGACGATGAAAAAAAAGAAAAAACAGGGTCGTGTCTTCTTAATTGGAGTTTCTAGAGTTTCTGGAGTTTTTGGAAACCGGGTGCTTGAGTCTCAGAGTTTAGAGAGAGATTGGTGTACAACAATCAGGAGGGTGATTTAAATTCTTGAAGATGCAGGTCTTTAGGTCTTTAGATTTTTCGAAGGATTCATGGTGGATGGTAACAGTTTGGTTCCAAAGTTTCAGGATTCAGGAAAGTAAGTTTAAATCTTGAGGGATCAGGTTTTTCCTGTCTTCACATTTTCTAAACATTTCTTGGTATTGTTGGAAGCAAGAGTGTAGTTAGAGAGTCTCAGGATTCAAGAAATCAGTTTTGTTCCTTGATAATTCACGATTTGCAAGTGTTCCAAATCTCCAAACCTTCCGAAGGAGTACGCGTTTTCGAAATTTTTAGCTTCTACAAATACCTACACGCAAACGCAATATCTCTCCCTATTTTATTTTTATTAGAAGCATCAGATAGAGTCCGTGAAACGTTATTTCTATGAAATCGAA
>SMSQ01025865.1:8777-21469 GCA_019453375.1 Ctenoplectra terminalis | reverse complement strand
ATTATCTAAGATTATTCATAATATAATAAATTAACAGAGTTGAATGCCAATTAACATGTTTAAATTACATCTTGTATTCAATTAACCCTTTATAGTCCAAATTTTGTTTATTTATCAGAGAAAAGAACTATGATTGATCGCAGTATCTTTCTTTGATTGCAAAATTTTTTAAGTAATAATTGCTATAGATGGATTGTGGTATCGCTACGATAATACAGTAACAAAATTTAACAGTACGGTGATGACTAAATGAAATAAATTTTTTTAAATATAAATACATCGGTATGTAACTGTGAAGTGACATGTCGCCATAGAGGGTTAAATGTATATAATAAAATCATTAACAATTTACTTATTTATCCTTCAAAAATTGTGCTGTACTTAAATAAATGTTACAGTACCTATATAAATTTTCTGCTTTATATTAATAATAATTTGTACATGTTATACAAATTAGAAATGTAACAATGTTTCTTTGTAACGTTTCCAATTATTTTTGGCTTAACGAAAACCAAACATTTTTCGTTTCTATGGTAATTGCGTGTTCAACACTAACGTGTCATATAGCAATTGAAACATAACATAGATAGGAAACTTATATAAAATAATTTGTCACTACGTTGTTATCCCAGAGGGCGTAAACGCATGAAATTTTAGCTTTAAATGAACATGTATAATTCCTGATCTTACCCTTCTAACTTTTTAAACACTAGAACTCTGAAAGCGATCATTTCGATCGCTCTTGTTTTTTTCTTTTTTATTATTTTAAAATTCTTACGCACAGGATTTTGAGCTTAATAACTTTTCATATTTTTATCGAAATATTACATGTAGAGAACGTAGAAAATCGAGAAAATTATATGCAGCCAAAATAATTGCTAGCGAGGTTCGAAATTCGCGGTTTTTAATGTTAGGTGTAGCATGTGGCTCCCCGTGGTGTGTGAACACTAAACGCGCCAAATTTGAACTGTACAGCGGTGTAACCAAAATAATAAAAAAACTTGATAATATATAGTTGGTCAAAAAAATATCTGACAATTATTTCTATAAAACATAATTTTCTTTTCATATTTTGTTTTTATTCCTAAATGTTTATCAAAATCAGATTTTGATTTAGTTTTGATTTAGTTCTTATTTGCAAACCTATAATTGTACATAAAATTGGTTTAATACTTCAGATGAACGGATACTTTTGTAATTAACTATATATTGTAAATTATCGTGACTACTATTGCAACTGCTTAAAAAAATATTTCTTCTTGTTGCTATGCAAAGAACCATTACTGCAGCCCTAAAACACGTTTCGAAGAAACTTTATCAAATTTAATCTTTCCTAATGAATTTTTTTTTTTTTTTTTTTTGTATTCTACAATAAAACTTGTTTTTGTCCGGTGGATAGGGACCGCATAAAAGAAATCGTACAAAAAAATATTCGAAAATTTTATAAATTCTTACTTATAATAAACAACTTTGTACGATATTCTACCTAAAATTTTTTTTATGCGGTGGATAGGGACCGCATAAAAAAAGTCTGACTTAGAAAATACATCAATGATTTATGAAATAGATGAGAGAATGCTTTCGATTAAATTAAATAATTAAATTAAACCTAAAGAAATTGTAAAAATATTTAATGCTTCATTGTACATATACATGGAGAAGTTTTCAAATTATACATTAAATAGTTTGCTGCTACTCGTCGTAATCCAAAACGCGCATCTTCTTGCGATGAATCGGTTGAAAATCGCTTTCGTCGCTTGAAGATAGGATTTCAATTGATTTGTTTTTCGGTACCATAAAGTCAGTGATCAGTTTTTCCGACGACGGTCGACCGGTCAATTGCTTGAAAACGTCACGATAGTGAAACACGCATGATCTCAGCTCTTTTTGGAATTTTAAGCGTCTTTCCGCATTGGTATCTATTTTAAGACAATGCGTTTCCAATTTTTCCAAAATCTGGATCCCTGCATATATTTTATCCGCTGTATAGATTTGTAATGTATATGTACATTGATAGGAAACATTAAACTGGTGCTGACGCCGCTAAGATTCATATACCGCATAAAAATAAATCGCACGAAAAAAATTGCACAAAAATAAAATCGCGCAAAAACAAAATCGCATAAAAAAGGACCGCACAAAAACAGGTTTTACTGTATTATCGTTTTTACCTGACGGAGTTTTCTTCACAATACGCGCGACAGTCGAAGTATTGTAACACCAACTATGATAACACCTGTAATAGCCTGTATGCCATAATACTTGTAACTGTTATTCAAACCATTGTTGTTTTCACGTGTTTTGCTTCCTTCGGAGTTCAAATTCAGCTTGACTCGTTCATACACACGCGTAAACTCACAAGTTACGGTTGCAAAATATTGGTGCGTTTTAAGGTAAAGTGTGGAAGAATCCTTAAGCTGATTCAGTTTGTGTCGTACGATCAGAGAATTAATTTGAAACAGTGTTTTGACATTAATTTCAAACATTAATTTGAAACAGTCATTCTACGCTGTTGACAAATATAATTTTGTAACAAATTATGTTTCCTTTGGAATCTACAATTATGATGAATACAAAATATAAGCAATCGGTAACACCGCTTACGTCCACAAAGAATAATTTGAAACTGCCGACACGAAAATTGTGGCAGATGGAAAATATGACACTAGAAACTCAAGACAACGCTTGGTGCAAATACAGAAATATAAATAGCAATGAAAAATGGGACATGGTGCAATCTCCGCAATTCGTTGATTTTTCTAGTCTATCCAATACACAGGATTCGTTTTTTAGTAAGTGAACTGCATCTCTGCAAAAATAATATGAATCAAAAGTTCTAGTGTTTCTACACTAAGTTCGATCGATAATAAAATTCATTGTTTCTTTGAACTATACTTTTGAAGATAAATAAAAATAAAAAATTCTTGAGTTTCTACATTTACAAGAGAAGATCCCGAAAATTCAGAAAATTATGAAACTTTGTTATGTAAATTGTGTAGAGCATACACGTAGGTAAATATTACGCAATTTTTTTTTCTTTTTTTTCGTTACTAAAATTCACTTTAAAGAAATAAAATTAATCCTTGAAAATTCGGCTATTTTCGATTTTGTGTTTTCACAGTGCGTTTCAAAGTTTTCAGACAGAAGTGGTTTCTTTTAAGGACTGTTGTTTAAGAAAAGATTTATTAACTGTTTATACAACTAGAACAAAATTTATGAACAAAGAAATTAATTTTTTTGGCATAAAATTTTAATCAACGGCTTGAATAGTTATGAAACGATATCAAAAAATAAATACTTGCTTTTTAATACAAATACAAACTTTTTTGTGTTATTGAACTGTGTTCCTCCATAATTAAAGAACTTTCATTAGAAATACTTTTATTAGACTTTTATTTAGAATAAAATTTTATTAGAAATACTTTTATTAGACTTTTATTCAGAATAAACTTTTATTAGAAATACTTTTATTAGACTTTTATTCAGAATAAAATTTTATTAGAAATACTTTTATTAGACTTTTATTTGGAATAAACTTTTATTAGAATATTATTAGAAATACTGTACATATCTCTAAAGTTTCATAATTGTTTTTAAATTTCCGGATTCGAGACCTTCCCTTGTAAATTTAATTGATCACAAAGTGTGTGTTTGTTTGTTTGATCGCTGTTTTCAGATAAACCAACTGTAGTCGTGAGCACGCCAATTCCTAATCTTGTAAATAAAAAACTTCCAAACACAATTGTAGACGAGGATACCTTAATCGCGTAAGAGTTGGAATTGTGGATTTCTTTGTATCTAAATTATACTATTTCGTTTTCATCCGATAATAGACGATATCGTTTAATTGTTTGTAGATCTTTAGATAATTTTAGTTTATCTGGCATAAAATGTGAATCACAGGTCGGAACGAATGACAATTGTGGCTATCAACAAGAGAATGGTAAAGAAGAATACGTGGTTCATAAGGCTAATGTTAAACTGGTATGTAATATTAATTTAAATAGGGTAGACCTAGGTGAATCTTGATCATTTTATTTTGATAGTGAAAAGATAATAGTGAAAATTTAGAAAGCTAACTTTTCATTGTAAATTCGTAATTAATATCTGATCGATTAACATTACTATTTAACCATTAATATTTTATTGATTAACATTTTATTGAACGTTAATAATAAAAAAATGTTTTTAAACTTAAACATCTTTTTTTTACTGAATTCTTATTTTGATTCGATTCACCTCGGTCTACCGTAATTGGTACAGTAGATTCCGATTAATTGGGACCGCCGTTTATTCGAGACAAATACTGAAGAACGCAAACAAAAATTATTATTTTCATTTTACTTGTACAGAACGTATCGTCGTTTTATTAGGACAGTTTACGCTCGCACAGTTTACGATTGAGATACAGTAAACCTTGTTATGAAGTAGTGATACTGATTGGAAATGTTTATTTACTTATTTTTGATTATTCATTAACCCATTCGCTGGCAAGCCTAAATTATACGAAGTCATTCCCATTGCCATTTATATTTTCAGCGTTATTGTTTACCAAAGCTCTGTTATTTGTTGGTAAAAGCACATATATTATCGTACATAATCATTTGCAAGCAGTAGTGTTTTTTCAAGTTTTTTACATTTCTATATCTATGTTTGTGGCCACAAAAAATTTGCTACTTTTATGCAAATTCATATTTTTATCAATATAATTGGGCAACTGTTTTATTAACCCTTTCACTACGGTGCTCTCGGAATTTAAAGGGCTCTTGGTATACTAATCGATACGGTTTTTGTTGATATAATTAAAATATACATAACAACATTTAAATATGTTGTTTAACCCATTCGCTGCCAAGCCTAAATTATACGAAGTCATTCCCATTGCCATTTATATTTAAATTTGTAAAAGATCATTCTCTTTAAATAAGAAATAAAGTATAATTTTTGTAAAAAATTTTATTTCTAGTATTTTTTCAAGTTTTTTACATTTCTATATTTATGTTTGTGGCCACAAAAAATTTGCTAATTCAAAAGCCTGCATGTTACTACATATTTAAAGTAGGACGAGTATACTCGTCTTGGCAATGCATGACACCCTGCAAAAGACGAGTATACTCGTCCTTGGCAGCGAATGGGTTAATGATATTTTATTACTTACTGTTAGCTTTGTTTGATCTTTCTTGCATGCTTAACACTAGATTTACGGAACCCGTCAATTTGACGTAGTTCTAATTTCGGGTTTAAGTTTAACATATGTACGAGCGGAAATTGGAAGCTCGAAATAAAATTTATATACGAAAAATATACTGAATAAATCTCTGCTGATAAAAATTGATCGATTTAAAGTAAAGTGAACTAATTATATTACAAAATATCTGAATTTTAATGTACCCATCAAAATGGTCCAATCAAGGTCCGTAAATCTAGTGTTAACCCTTTGCACACGAAGACTTTTTTAAGTTTCAAAGGGCTATTGCAAAAACTCAAAAAAGAAAATTATAAATGTTTACGATTTCTTATTTATTTGGTTAATTTACTTTTATTTTAAGATAAAAGAAGTGTTTGAAATGATGAAAATATAGAATCTATAATTAAAAATATAATCTCTGAAGAAAATTAAGCATGTCGCGTGTAAGCATAGCGGCGCCAGCCGAGTGCAAAGGGTTAAACGCACATCTGTATTGAAGACCGAATATTACATACGATTTTCAATAAATCGTTTTTTACTTTATTTTTTACCTTCTTCAGACTTTGTCTGTTGAAATTCGCTTTATTGCGATAGCCGATTAACACATTGAAGACCGGCAACTTTTTTGAAAATCTTACTACGGGATGAAGTTACACTCGAATAAAATTTCTACTTGCACACTTTTACATAACAATTATACCTACAGTAAATATGGGTCTTCGTTTCTATTTTCTGCCGAAGCGATCGTTTTTAAACGTAACTTTCCATTTACAATTATTTGTTACTTTTATAAACTAAAAGAAACGGAATACGAGATATCTCGTGACCGGTCCTCAACGTGTTAATTGGGACCAGTTAATCCGGTCCCAATGTGTCCCAATTAACTGGAATCCACTGTATTACCGATTGATTCGTAAAAAAAATTGATGCGAACATTGTAGGATCCTAAATTTAATACTAAAATATGTAACAAATTGAAGAAACCGCAGAACGGTGCGAAATATCCGTGGCATAAAGACAATGAGGAAGATAAAAGAAAACCTATTAAAAAGGTATGAAAATCTTTTTTTTTTTAATCGTATAAGTTATTAAACAGTTCTGTAATTTTTTGTTACTTGCAGATCGTGGAAAATGAAGATAAAGTTAGAGTATTTCGTGCAAATCCTGTTCCTAAATTTATAAAAACTCGCATAACAACTGCTCGTAATCATAAAAATAATTATAACAACAATAATAATGAACAAACGATTAAGAACTCAAACGAGAAAGCTCAAGAAGCTACCTCTTCCAAGATGATTAAGAAATATACCGAGGTAATTCAATTAGTAAAAGGTTTTTCTCAAAATACAGTGGGTGATCAAATTATTATGACTACTTGGAAAAAACTACTTATTCAAACTTTGTGCAAGAATGGAATTGAAAGTACACTTGAAATAACACCTTTTTTCAGTACAAAAAATATTCTTAAGTTTTTAATAATGTATAACAATGATTTTAAATCTGATATAAATTATTTAAAATATTGTTAAGATATATATGATGATTCGTTGAATTAAATTTAAAGCTACTAAATGTATATCAAAAATATAGTAAGTGCACACACTGCTATTTAATGATGTTAAAACAAGTAACAATCAAGGAAAACACAAGTGAACAAAGGTAATCTGATAAATGACTAGTATCGAGTTACACTATTGCAAATGAACAATGCCAGCATAAAATGTTAGCCTATTACAAATATACCTCTTACCGTACATTAACCAAGTAAAATAGCATCGCCAACAAATCACAATATAGTCAAACTGTCTGTCTATGTGTCAAGAACAAAAAAGGATACCTACGTGTTCTTATTATTCAAGACATAATATTACCAAAAATATGAAATATTAGGTGTCGGAAAAAGTTGGTGCGGATTTATGGTACAAAATTTACGGAGTCTAAACTTTACTGAAATGTAATTTTATTTAACAAAGTAATCATTATTAATATCTGTAGCTCTTCTCCGATGTTTTTTAAACTTATACATTCCACTGGTATAACAATCTTGAGTTCTGATTGCGAAAAATAAATTAACCGCTGTTTCGATCTCGTTGTCGTTTTAAATTTTTACAAGCTTGGAATAAACTCAAACCAGTTTGTTATGCTCTCCTTTTAATAACAGAAAGATCTCCACAAACGCTACAAATGCGTTCGGCTACATTTCTTGCCGCGTTTCCAAAGTTGAATTCATAAAATACGAAAGCATGAATTTTTAACATTTCGCTTACCATCTTTAACTTTGAATAGATAACGGAACATTGAAACAAACGAAGAATTGAAACAGTGTGCACCAACTAAATGGACAAAATCTTCTAACGATACCGTCATTATTATATCATTTCTGCAAAATGCTACAAGAAATTAAATTTGAATTTATCTCTGGCAAAAAACCGCACCAACTTTCTCCTGTACCTAATATGTAACTCCTTAGTCTGATTGTAATAATTTTATCACCCACTGTATTGTATGAGTATTGACCACTTTTTTTTTTATTAACATTTGATCACTTTTTTTTATTAATATTTGATCACTTTTTTTTTATTAATATTTGATACGGTAGATGCTTAACTAAATATTCAAAAAATTCCAAATCATTTCATTTCCGACTAATTTGAAAGATTAATTCAACTTTCAACGCACCAACTTTCTCCGGTACCTAAAATATAACGCCTTCGTCTGATCGTAATAATTTGATCACCCACTGTAGGTTACATATATTGTTTTAATTAATCTATAACTGAAATCAATAAATAGTAAACACACCTCTCTGTTTTTTTAATAATTTTGACCTTTAAGGAATCACAATTTAGACCAAATTTGCCCAAAAGATATTTAAGCAGACCGAAAACACCACCTTTACGAACAGCAGCCAGAGCGGAGGAAAGAAAATTCTATGATGAAATCATCAAAGAAAAAGAGAGAGAAAGAGAACAAATGAAACAAAGGGTAACTAAAGTGTTCTATAATTTATTTCTTTCCAATATTATATTTCTGACGTGAAAATATTATAAAAATGAAAATGAAATGATAATAATAGGAAGCTGCTGCAAAGAAAAAACAGGAACAGGAAGAAATTCTACAATTGAGAAAACAACTTGTTTTTAAAGCTCAACCTATACCCAAATCAACAGTGAAGTTACCGAAAATCGAAAAACGACCATTGACTGATCCAACAAGTCCAATGTGTTTAAAACGACGTCGTCGTCTATGCAAATGAAATGTACAATTTAGGCGCAATGTATTTGTAAAGTCTGTAAGTCCCTTTAAGGGGTGGTTCTTGAGATGATTTCAAGCAACTTTTTCCTTTGCGAAAATGTCAAGATCAGCTTTGTTAACGAATTATTAACGAAAAACACTGACCAATCGCAGAGCGAGTAAAGCGGCTGGCCGTCAGCGGGAGCGTTGGCTCTGTGCCGCGCTTATGCTTTGACGAGCAAGTCGGAATGTATCGAAGCGACTGTTGACGAGTATTGAATAAAAGTTATATCAAATAAATAAGTAAATTATTATTCGTGTAGAACAAATAAACTGAGTTTCAACACTCGTTCACAGTTGCTTCGATACATCCTGACTTGTTCGTCGAGGCACAAGCACGGAATCAACGCTCCTGTTGGTGGCCAGCTGTCTTACTCGCTTTGCGATTGGTCAGTGTCTTTCGTTAATAACTCGTTAACAAAGCTAAATTTGATATTTTCGCAAAGGAAAAAGTTGCTTGAAATCATCTCAGGAATCATACCTTGAAGGGACTTACAGACCTTTTGGGACACCCTGTATATTTTTTATTTGTATTAGTTAATGTCGCATCGGCTTCTTGCATTAGTTATTAGCGAAAAAAGAGGCGAGATTTTTATTTTTATTTTTTTTTACTCCTTGTTTTGCAAGCAGATTAATAATATTGGTTACTTATTGATTGGTGACATTGCAGTTAAATTTAGATTTTCATTTTAAATATACTGATGCACACATTTACATGAATTATATTTTAAATTTTGATAGATAATAAATTTGAAATTTCATCAGGAATACATGACTGCAGTGAAATTGAGATATATTTCTTCATCGTGAACAGTGTACGTTCGCATGCTTATTACAAGCTGTGCTGGATAAAACAGTAACAAAGATGCACGTTAACGTGAAATATTTGACATGCATAATAAGCCCACTGTAATATTTTATAATATACGTATAATGTACACATATACGTACAATATAAATATATTAAAAGTTACCAAGCAATTATAGATTATATCAATACTTCTAACATACGATGCTTATAAACACTTAAATAATCAACAAAATAGACGTATGCAGTAGTTATAAAAATGGATTCTCTTTAATAACGTAAATTTTTATTTTTCTGAAACTACGATGTTGTACAAGATAAATTGTCAATTTTTTACCGTTCTTTTTAAATAACGAAATATGTGTAAAGGCTGTATTTTATATTATTTTATGTTATATCTAATAATTTTCAATAGTGTACTTCGGAATAAGACTATATTAAAATAAAATAAAATATAAAAATCCCAGAAAATAATATTTAATTATTCTTATTAAAATGTAGTTAAAAATATAGTAACGCAAATTTTCATTAGTGTGCAGCTCAAATACAATTATTAAAGTTATTTCAATTTAAACAAAATTTAGACTACATTTTTCTAACGAAATCACAGAATCCTTTTCTACTCTTCATAACCAAAATTCATAACTCACTTGAATTATTATTTTTTTTTTTTTTAGTTATAAATATACAGCATATATTTAATAGTTTCTTTTACTACAGTAATCAATATCTTTGAACACCAATAATATCCATCACAGGCGGTGAAGTTACGAAACCATCAACACCTTGAAGGCAAACTGTCGGATGATTGGATGGCAACATGAAATGAATTTTTTGCACCAAGCATGCTACAAAAAGGAAAACCGTATTTTTCGCTAAACTTTCGCCCAAACATTTTCTTCGACCTGCCAAAAAATAAATAACAAACAATGTTTATAAAGAAAATCTTCGGTAGATTTTTGTTGATTCAGTAAAGACTTGTTATAAAAAAAAGCTTATGTTCGATACATTTTTGTGAAGTTGTATATAAATTTTGCATTTAATTTTAGTTTGAAAAAAGATATTAATCCTCTATAGCCCGAATTTTGACTGCTTATTGGAGAAAAAATTACGATTGATTACAGTTTTTCGCTTTGATTTGAAAATATTTAAACTAATAATAATTACTGTATATGGATCGCGACGTCGCTACAGTAATACAGTAATCAAATTTAATAGTACAATGATAACTAAACAAAATTAATTTTTTAAAATATAGATACATCAGTTTGTACCTTTTAAATTATAGTAATCAAATTTAATAGTACAGTGATAACTAAAGAAAATTAATTTTTTCAAATATAGATACATCAGTTTGTAACTTTTAAGTCACACGGTCCCATAGAGGGTTAAACATAAAAAATACGTGCTGTTGGAAACGTTTATTCGCGATTGACATTATATCAAGTATTTAAACAATTTTTTGAAATGATTTTGGTGTGAGATAACATTACCTAAACCGAAAGGTACAACCCAAGAATCGTTGATAAATTCTCCTTTTTCATCGATAAATCTTTCCGGTCGGAACACTTCCGGGTCTCCCCAATGCTCTTTATCCATGTGGAGACTTTTAAAATTAGCCAGCAAAGTGTAATTCTTTTTAATTTCAAAACCTAGTAAGTTGGAATCCGTTATTGCCCGGTGCGGAATAGAAGTTGGGCCAACATTAGCTAATCTCCATACTTCTACCAGAATTGCTTTCAAATACGGTAATCTGTAAACAATTAGACTAAAATTAGAGAAAAAAGATAATTATTTTAATTATAATATATTTTAAGTACCTATTAAGATTAATAATCATTACAGTTACCTTCTAAATGTTTATTTAAAATAACTTGAAAAAAATTATTGTTAAATTATATTAATATTATGTAACATTATACATTATGTACATAATACAGTGAGCATAAATTTAAACTGTAAAATAATTTTAAACAATATCGATTTCTTTAAAAAAATCTGCAAAAGCTTCCTTTCAATAGAAATATATACTTTTAATTTCTTTAGAAATAAAATTTGAGACAACACATATATTGGTCAATAAGTTCGTACGGTTTTTAATGATAATTGTCTTCCAGCGCTTTGAAATGCAATTAAGTTCTGTTCAAATTTTAAAAACAAAAGGTGATTTATTTCATGGACAATGCATTATTGAAGAAAAATATTTCTTTTTATAATAAAAAAAATCGCTTTTTATTTACATAAAACGTTAAAATCCGCAAGAACTTTCTGACCAACCTAATACTTTATATAAATAATCTAATTAATCAAAGGAAATGAAATAAAATATAAAATATAAAATAATCTAAATAAAAAATATAAAATAATCTGAATATAAAATATAAAATAAATAATAATTTTATTTTATTATTATTTAGATAATTTTATCTAAACACTATTCTATGTTTCAATGTTAGTGTTATTTATTATGAAAAATATGTAACATTGCTTACTATGAAAAAAGAAGTTTTATAATACCATTAGAAATTTTACTTAAAATATTCCGGAAACATCATAATTAATATATTGTACGTCTCACCGATCTCTGTCGCTGAGAGAAGGAGGAACATCCTTCCCTACGACTCGACTAATTTCATCGTACGCTTTAGCTTGTACATCCTGATGAACTATGAGGAATGCTATTACAAAACCAACAGTATTATCAGTCGTGTCAACACCAG
The DNA here is from genome assembly GCA_019453375.1 of Ctenoplectra terminalis. Classification (NCBI taxonomy): domain Eukaryota; kingdom Metazoa; phylum Arthropoda; class Insecta; order Hymenoptera; family Apidae; genus Ctenoplectra; species Ctenoplectra terminalis. The sequence goes on along the minus strand of SMSQ01025865.1, from coordinate 9,459 downwards.
CAGAAAATAAGTCCTTTACCACATACATTAGCTGATTTTCTACAAACAAAAATATATTTACATTATTCATTACAAACCGAAAAAAGAATAAAATTATTTTAAATGGAACAATTCACCACAGACGCACAATTTTTACGAATTTGAAGTAATGAAATTTTTTTATATTTATTCCGAACGTGTAAATAAATTATTAACAAGTATTTATTTAATTATTTATTACTGTATGTTCGTTTAATAAAAAAATGTGGTATTTGTACAAAGTTTCGTATAATTAGTTGTACAACCGGCAAGGGGATGATTTTACGTGAAAAATTAAATTAAAACGGAATAAAATTATTTCGTTCGAGGCTTTGTTTTCACTAAAAAACAAATCAAGCGGAATCATAAATACTGATTTAAGAAAAAAATGAGAATTTCTATTGTCTTGAAATTAATGAACGGAAAAATTAAGTTAAGGACACTCAAACAAAGATTTTCAATTTAAAAAAAAATTTTTTTAATTTATGCACTTTCAATTTTTTTTAATTTTGTTTAATTTGTGCATTTTCAATTTTTTTTAATTTTGTTTAATTTGTGCATTTAAATATATCTTTACTTGGCAAATTTCATCGTACACAATTCCTTATTATTGCATTCCATAATTGAACATATATTGATAATTATAACACAAAATATACACTTT
>SMSQ01025864.1:147889-174925 GCA_019453375.1 Ctenoplectra terminalis | reverse complement strand
AAAAAAAAAAAAAAAAAATAAAAGAAATTGGACGACCACTGGCGTTATAAACGCGAAAAGGTTAATCGAAACGAATGGGTCCGATTGGTGAACGCGTTCGAAAATGGCGTTTCGAAGGCAGCGAATTATCCGGCTGGCGACGACAGTTCCGATTTGGCCAGCCTTTCTTGTTCGATCGGCCGAATTTCGCGGCCCCTGTTCATCGCCGACAAAACGCTTCATTGCCGCGGATAAAATCCCTGACATTTCCATGTAACCACGCCCGCCAGTCCGACATTACACAGTCGAATTCGTTCGTCAAATATCACGCGTACGAACGATCATAAGTGAGGCTCGATCAACGGGATTTATCGAAACTGGGCATGGAGTTTCATGCTTTTTCCACGGCTAGAATAATGCCTGTCAATTGAACGAGGAAAAAATTGAAATAAACACCGATATTCTCTGTATTACTCTCCTCTCGATATTTTTTTTTTTTTCGCTTCTCTATTTTTCTCGTTTTCTGTGTTACTGTCATTTATTCTTGTTCTATCAGGAACGGGGTGTTTTTGGTACAATTTCAGTTGGAGAATATTGATTCGAGGTTGGATAGAATATTTATTTTTTTTTTGTTTTTTTTTTCCTTTAATGTTCTATGAGATGTTCGATTGATTCTTGGTAGATTTTTTAGAGTTCTTTATTGGATAATGAGTGTCACGAATTTTAAGGATTTCCATAGTGGGTAGTTTCTTTAATTTTGTCTTTGACTATGGATAAGGGAATTTCTGGTTCGCTAGTTTTATGCTTTTATATTTTAGAATTTTATTCGTCTATTACAGTAATTTTTTTGTTTTCTTTTATTTCAAAATTTACAAAGTATGCGTGTTTAAAGTAAAAATATTCTGTGTTCTTATTCATTTTAGAGTGAATTAATTGCTTTAAGGATACTAATACCTTCGCTATATTTTTTAGAATATGTATGAATAAAGTATATTTTTAGTAATTGATTGTATCTACCCACAATTTTTTTTATTTGAGAAAAAGAGTAATTATGACTTCATATAAGTGTCAAAATAATCTGAACAAATAACAACATAAATTTCAGTAACTGATTTTATCCATTCCCAATTTTTTTTATTTAAGAAAAAGAGTAATTATGACTTTATATAACTGTTAAAACAAGTTCAGTTCTGCTACTGATTTGATCTATTGTCAATTGTTTTACTCGAGCAGAATAATCACAACTTCATATAACTGTTAAAATAACCAGAACAAATAACAAGATAAATTTCTGCTACTGATTCTATCCATCTGCTATTATTTTAAATCATCATAAATTTTTTATAGTTAAGAAAACGAGTAATTATAACTTGATAAGCCTAACTGTTAAAACAATCAGAACAGATAACATAAATTTTAGTAATCGATCATATTCATCCCTAACTTTTTTTATTTAAGAAAAAACAGTTACTATAACTTCGTGTAACTGTTAAAATAATTAGATCAAATAACAAGATAAATTTCTACCTCTGATTCTATCCATCTTCAATTTATTTTTATAATTGTTCAAACAATCAGAACAGATAACAACATAAATTTTACCAATCGATCATATCCATCCCCAATTTTTTTTATTTAAGAAAAAACAGTTACTATAACTTCGTGTAACTGTTAAAATAACCAGAACAAACAACCAGATAAATTTCTACCTCTGATTCTATCCATCTTCAATTCATTTTTATAATTGTTAAAACAACCAGATCAAACAAGAACACGAACCTCCTACTATTTTCCTAATTATACCTTCAGACGAATTATCAAAACGTACCTTCCGTTCCCTGCCCCATTCTTCGTCTCTAAAACACGGAAATAAAACAATATTTACCAAAAGCATTTTCACCACCCTACTCTGCCACATCAACGCAACACTCTTTCTCTTCAGAAACACACCCCCGTACATCTGGAGCCCTCTCGTTTCTCCTTTCTCTGTACAGCTTCTCTTTTCAGGCGTAAATTTTCTCCCCTCTTTAACAACGACTCCGTTTTCCTGCTCTTCTCCTACTTCTCCGGTGCTTTGCAACTTTTAATCCTGAAGACCCTTTCTTCCACTTTGGCTGGCAGCGGATACGTAACGTGGATCTGAATAACGACTCATCGAGTCGTGCAATCGACGATTACCGAAAATTGCTGCCCATTCACCGCTTGCCTCTCGCCTAATGAATGATCTAATGAATGATCGAACCCGCGCAATTATTCCCCTTTTATTCATTTTATTCTCTTCGTTCCGTCTCTCTCCTCCCTTCTCTGTTCCATCACATTTTTTGCCGTACATTTAAAAAAATTGTTTTCGAATATACCTTCTTATCGAAAATAGATTAAATAGATTCGGTTCGGTGCCGATTAAGCGATTTTGAATTAATGGTCTGATTTTGGTCCACTTTCCTTTAGACTGTGCGCTCTGATAATTTAAATTCATTTGATCGCAAAATAGTTAAGAATTTAAGAAGAAAATTGTAAAGGACTTCAAAGGAAAATGGTAACCTTGTTTAATGCGATTTAATAGAACTCGGTAATGAATTATAAGGTATTATTTTTGGAAGTTGATAGTGTTACTCTTCGAAAACCAACGAAAAACAAAAATTTCAGCGTTGGTCCGCAGGGACCGGTGTGGCGCTTAACGTATTAAGCGATTTTGAATTAACGCGTTAAACGCCACGCTGATTTTGGTCGACTTTCCTTTAGACTGTGCGCTCTGATAATTCAAATTCATTTGATCGCAAAATAGTTAAGAATTTAAGAAGAAAATTGTAAAGGACTTCAAAGGAAAATGGTAACTTTGGTTTGTGCGATTTAATAGAACTCGGTGATGAATTATAAGGTATTATTTTTTGAAATTGATAGTGTTAGNAAATAGTTAAGAATTTAAGAAGAAAATTGTAAAGGACTTCAAAGGAAAATGGTAACTTTGGTTTGTGCGATTTAATAGAACTCGGTGATGAATTATAAGGTATTATTTTTTGAAATTGATAGTGTTAGTCTTCGAAAACCAACGAAAAACAAAAATTTCAGCGTTGGTCCGCAGGGATTATATTTTATTATTATATTTTTGTAACAGAGCAATGTCACAAGACACGTTCATCTTTGAAAATGATTAATTCTTAAATAACTGTTATATGTATGATTGTGATTAACACTAGAACAACCGAACCGGTCAAAACGACTGGTTCATAATTTCTTGAGATCTAGAAATTTTATAAATTTATAATTTTACAAACTTAGAATAATGTAGTTCTGAAGATTTTCCGTGATTTTTTGTAAAAAATATGTGCAAAGAATTTTTACCCTTATTGTGGATATTTTTTCAAATACCTTTCATTTTGATTTCTTTGGTATTTAGTATTTTATAAATTTAGTTTTGAGGATTTTCCGTCAAATTTTTTGTAAAAAATATGCGCAAAGAATTGTTACCCTTATTGTAAATATTTTTTCAAATACCTTTCATTTTGATTTTTGGTATTTACTATTTTATAAATTTAGTTTTGGATTTTTTCCGTGATTTTTTGTAAAAAAATATGCGCAAAGAATTGTTACCCTTATTACAGATATTTTTTCAAATACCTTTCATTTTGATTTCTATGGTACAAATAAGTCTACTTTAATCGCCGGTAGTTCTATCTTTAAATTACAATCGATTATTGTTCGAACAGCTAGGCGAGGAATGTAACAATTATTCGTGTCTATCTCGATTTTATAAGAGAAGACAACTGCTCGGTATATCCAGTTTTGTGTTACTCCTTCGTTCTCGACATCAATGCCAAGCAGTATGAAAATATAATCGGGTTTAATGTATGGACACACAGAAGCGTGTTTGCGGATAAATTTCGTCCATTGTTCCCGGCCAGTGTACTTAATTTTGAGCGAAAAGTAATAACATCGTTCTCGTTTACTCGACGCATAAAAGATATTTAATTAACCGAGCGAGCATGTTTAACAAATTATACGAAAGTTCTACAGAGTGAAAGGACAAAAAGTTAATCGGACACGCGGTTCAAAGTTCGCCAGGCATTAAATATACAATAGAATCGGCGGAGATCGCTCTATTCAGTTTTAAAGCCACTCCTTTATCAAATTTGACTTGGCTTTTAAAGCTAGCGAAACTCGAACAGGAATGAATAACTGAATATATTTTGTTGCGACAGGAAAATGTATTTAAACTATTATCTTTGTTCGACGGTACGATGAATGAAAGTGTTTGTAGGTTACAATCTGATGGATTCTGATGGATTCTGATGGAAAATGGCGAATAAAAAGAGTAATTTAAATTAAGAACAACATTTTTAGAAAAAAATAAAAATAAAAAAGAAGAAAAAATATGCGGTAAAAAAAGTTTTTCTTTCTAAGCGAATATTTTTAAGTTTAAAACAATTCTTTTTTATCATTAATGTTGAAATTAAATGGCTACTAATTACGAATTCTTAATAAAAACTTAACTTTCTAAATTTTCACCGTTATTTTTTTACTCTTAAAAGAAAATTATCCTATTCGTCTTGATCTATCCTACGAATAAATAATTGTACCTACAGAAGAATATTTATATTCGTTTAATTGGAAGTTTTTGAGTTTCGTTTTTAATTCTGTAGTTGCTAAATAATGTAATCAATCTCGTTGATTTTAATAAAATTTAATTACCGGAGTAAATTACGAAATAAAGGTTTATTTTATCGTTCAATGATAAATAATATGTGTTTAACGAAAAACGAATTATTTTAATTCCCAAGTTACAAATAGTACGATCTTTTGAACAGGAGGCAAAAAATTGTGAAGCAACTACTTAAGCAAAGTTATCCAACAAGCTTCATGATTCACCAAGAACAGACGATTAGTCATTCAGCAAGATGCAGAAGCTTACAATACTCTCTTGTTAATAGTTTCACAACATTAACCAACATCCTTCCTGCTCACCATCAGTGATCAACCTATCAGAAGATTCCCGAATTTCGTAACTTCCACGAGCGCAAACCGTTGTTTAATCTGTGGGCTGTAATTTCCTAATCACAAACTCTTAATTAACACAGAATTGAAAATGAATAAAGAAGAAGTGAATTTAATTGGATTCTAATTTTTGGAAATATAAATGTAATTTTTTGGATTATGATTTTTGAATATAAATGTAGTTTCAATTAAAATATAAATGTATTTTTTTTCATTATGATTTTTGAATACAAATATAATTTTAAGTAAAATATAAATGTATTTTTTTTTATTATGATTTTTGAATATAAATGTATTTTTTTTATTATGATTCGATGAATAAAAAATGAAATAATAATCCTCGGATAAATAAATTATTGTGTCTAAAATATTAGCAATTCGAGTGACGAGTTAATTCGTCTTACTCGGTTAATATTAACCAGCTAAATAAAATTTAATTTTAACCCTTCTTCGGATTATGGAGGCCACAGAAACCATACACAACTTTGAACTAAGCATGCTTTAATATAAGTGCAAACTAATTTATTTTGCAGTATTAGAAATTTGACGAGATAACAAAGAGATTACATAAATTTTCAAATTGTTATATCAACGTATATTAAAGCACGCTTAGTTCCAAATTGTACAGGGCGACTGCAACTACCATAATCCTAAGGGGTGAGACTGGAATTAGTTTCAACTTTGACGAAGCTCCTTGAAATAATTTCAAATAATTTGAAATAAAAATATAAAGAGATGTATTAATAAGTTTCTCGTAACCAATTATAGCTTATGAAATAATATTACGTCAACGGTTAACCAACTGCACTCCTAAACCTTTTTAAGTTTCACAGGACTATTGTGAAAACTTGAACTACCGTTTTAGAAAAAAAAGAAAAAAAAATTGTAGATATTTACGATTTTTTATTCATTAGCTTAATTTTCTTTGTATAAAAATTTGTACTGACAAAAATAGAAAATTTAACTTCAAACTTAAACTCTGAAGAAAATTACACGTGTCGCCGTAATGGCGACACTGGAATGCAAAGGGTTAAGTTCAGATTAACAGATCAATTTTACAAAATTTCATCTGAAACGTTTTTTCATCCCGTTTCATCATGCAAGGGAATGTTTTATAATTAAACAGTTTGCGTCCATGTAACACTGGCTACTTTAATCTTGCGACTGCCACTTTCTTTACCGTTTCTCTGTTAATATCTCCCGTGGATATAATCACAGAAATTGGTGTCTCCGTTCGTTCTCTCCTCGACACAGCCGAGAATTCCTCGGTTGAGGAAAAAAATGCAATTAGAAACGCGTTTTTTAATTCTGTCGCCGCTAATGCCAAGCGAAATATTTAGAGAAACGTGGAAAAAAAAATTTTCATTTCCCGAGGAGACGGACCGAAGAAACTGAAGTTTCCAGGATATTTCCGTCCCACGTTTGCCCTCGGAATTATTTATCAGATTTATCTCCATCGAGAGCCAGCCGATAATATTAACCCTCCAATTGTGTTCAGAAAAACTTGGGGTAGACCGAGGCGAATCGGATAATTTTTTTTTGGCAGTGAAAGAATAATAATAAAAATTTAGAACGTTAATTCTTTATTATAAATTCGTAATTAATACCCCTTTTCATTTGAATATTAATGATAAACATTTCTTTTTTAACTTAAAAATCTTTCTTCTGACAGAGAAAAAATAATAATAAAAATTTAGAAAGTTAACTTTTTATTATAAATTCCTAATTAATACTCCTTTTCATTTAAATATTAATGATAAACATTTCTTTTTTAACTTAAAAATCTTTCTTTCGACAGTGAAAGAATAATAATCAAAATCTAGAAAATTAACTTTTTATTATAATTTCGTAATTAATATCCCCTTTCATTTAAATATTAATGATAAAAATTTTTTTCCTTAACTTAAAAATCTTTCTTTCGACCGAATTCGTATTCCCATCCGATTCGTCTCGGTCTGCCCTACACTCTAATTGTACGATAATTATAATTGCAAACTTTTTCACAGAATGTAGTAAAAAATCCGTTCACGTTTTCTAGAACGCGCACAAAAAAAAAAAAAAAAAAGAAATAAAGACACATTTAAGAAACGTGTGTCTCTAAGAGACTCGAAAACAAGAAACTTATACAAATGAAAAAAACACGAGTCGCATGGAGCCGAACACAATGGGAGGGTTAAGCGGTTGATAGCCGACGACCTTCACCCACTGCATTCATCTCGAAGACCATGAAACCGCATTTTTGCAGCCGTATATTTCTCTTTTCCTCCCGTTTGAGCATACACGCCGAGGGGTTGCCTGTTTTCGAGGATGTCGAGGCTCGCTTAAACGCCGCTTCGTTCCGAATTCCACGCGATAACGTCATCAATCTTTTCCCATCGCTGGCGGCCTCTCTGTGATTCTTCCTCGTTGTTTCTTGTTTTTCCTTCCTCCTCTTCATTTTCGTGCCCGTTTTATCGTTATTCCTCTTCGTTCTCCATTCCATGCCGCCTCCGCATCGTTTCTGGCTCGTCTTTTTCTTTTCGAAACTCGTTTCTAACGGTATGCAGATATATTCATGAAATTGCTCCTGGAACGTGAGCAGAAGCGCATGGAACTGGCAACAAATTGCAGATGCTCGTCTTGAAGACTATAAAATCAATTTTCCGTTACGTAGAAGGGTCGGAGGGAGGGAAAGGAGAAAAAAAAAAAATGGGAAAAAAATAGGAAAGAAAAGGAGAACAGAGCGACGGAAGGAAAAGAACGAAAGGATCCGCAGTTTCCGCGATGCCGCAGTAATCACGACCAACTAATTAGGGCGGTAATTTCTGCTAATTGCTTTCATTAGTATAGACCGAACTACCGTCTTCTTTATCGCCGATATAATTCTATAATTACATCGATTTCACGGCACCATGTTTTATAACTGTGCCCGATCGTGTCAATTGGCCAACTTCGAGTTGCAGCTGGAAGCCAAAGGGAACACAACGTCCATCGCGTTTTGTTGGTTTCGTCGGAAAAAACAATTTTTTTTTTCTTCAATTAGCGAAAAAAAGCCTTTAATAATTTTTAGTTTTCTTGGTACCTTTGTAAAAATTATTTTCCCGTGTTTGGATTTCTTTGTATCTTTCTTTGTATAATTTTGGTGTATTATTCGTGTTGAACGGTTGGTGGATGGTTTTAATAGTTCTTCTTGACGATGAGACATAAGTTGGAAAAAGAAATTTCTTAATGACCAGTTAGTGTGTAGGAACTTCTTACTTTTTCTTAAGACTGGAACTACCAGCGATTAAAGTACATTTTTTGGTATTAAAGAAGTTAAAAAGAAAGATACATAAAAATAAAAAATACGTGACGCAAGGGAAAGAATCCTTTGTGTATACTTGTAACAGAAAATCACTGAAAATTTCTAAAAATGTATTAATATAAAAAAATAAATTTATAAAATTTCTGTAAGAAGTTAGGAATTGGTCATTTTGACCGCTTTGGTAGTTCTGGTGTTAAACACATTAATTTACATGACAAAATATAGATAGATACTTATACTTATTGTTACTGTAAATATGTATCACATTTTTAGCAATTGTATGTTACTTATATTATAAGCTTACTATGTCTCGTATACTGTATACATTATTTTTATTGTAACTCAACTTTATAACTATTAACCATGCAATATTGTATATTTTTGTAGCAACTAATAATCATAAGGTGGATGTAACCTTAATAAATGAATAAGAAAAAAAAATTGTTGAAAACCAAAGAAACGGTAGCACAGATTAATAATTTCGTGGTATTAAATTTAATACAAGCGAATGAAAGAGCAGTAAGAAACTTTAATGGAATTTTAAAGAAACATAATAATTAAAACCATTTTAATGGAGTGTTCTGTACCTTGTTAATTCCTATGATATTAAATTTATGATAAAAAGAACTGTACAAACAATTAAATAATACCGATTTACACTGTCACGATGAATATCTTTCCAACTTATTTTTATCTCTTTTAGATACAACGGTATTAATCAATAATTTAACAAATACAAAATGGTTTTCTGTGCAACTTGCACACTAAGAAATATTCCAAAAAATTTAATTATAAAAGGTAGAACAAACACTAGTCAAACACGCTGCCACAATATTATTTCACGTTCATGCACGAATCAGAACGTTTACTTATACATTTCGGAGTAACTTTGCTACTTAACGTAAGAGTAACTGTAAAACCATTACATCATGTTGGAAAGTAACTTTGAAACTTTTGTAATATTTTATGATGAGGAGAGTAACTTTGGAACTCCTATATTATTTCACGTTCACGAATAGTTTCAACACTTAACGCAGAAATGACTTTAGAACTCCTGTGTTATACCAGGGTAGAGGTTCTCAATTTGCGTTGATTAATTTAAGCACCAATAAATTACCGAAGATATTAGAATCTCTGATATACTTATTTCTGTTCATCTTATAATTTTCAATGGAGCGTCACGCGTGCTTAAATTATTTGAGACAGTTCCTATCGGTGAATTTTTAAAACTATTGTTTTAACGATTGTATCTCATCGAAGTACATTAAATTTTTATACGAAGTCCATTATATCCCAGGTGGCCAATCGACATGAAATTTGAAGTGGAAGGAGAAGGGGGATGGTGGAACGGAAATGTAAAATTTTAGCTTCGTTCGATTATTAGTTTTCTAGGTGTTAATAAAAAATGTTCAATACTATACACTGAACGCTGCGTATACAGACGCGACTAATAAGAAGAAAGTTTTTATTAATATTTCTGCTTTTACTAATTTCTTTAATATCTCTACTTTTATCAGTTTCTCTAATTAATATCTCTACTTTTATTCATTTCTCTAACATCTCTGCTTTTATTAACACTGGAATAACCAAAATGGTCGAAATGACTGACTTAGGATATCTCGTATAAATTTCAGAAATTCACAATAAATCATTCTAAGGAATCTGTCGTTTTTTTTTTTTACAACGAATATAATCACACATTTATTTCTGTCGCGTCTCATTTTTTTTAAACGCCTACTATTTTTAATTGTTTGGTAAAAATAGGTATATTTCATCGTCGTTAGTTGTACTGTTAATTTCTTTAACTAATATTTCTACTTTAATTAATCTCTATAACTAATATCTCTACTTTCATTAATTTCTCTAATATCTCTATTTTCATTAATTTCTCTAATATCTCTAGTTTTATTAACACTAGAATAACTAAAATGGTCGAAATGACTGACTTATGATATCTCATAAATTTTAGAAACTCACAATAAATCATTCTAAGGAATCTGTTGTGTTTTTCTGCAACGAATATAATTACACATTTATTCCTATCGCGTCTAATTTTTTTCAAATGCCTACTATTTTGAATTCCTTGGTAAAAATAGGTATATTTCATCGTCGGTAGTTATAGTATTAATTTCTCTAATTAATATTTCTACTTTTATTAATCTCTCTAATATCTCTACTTTCATTAATTTTTCTGATATCTCTATTTTTATTACTTTCTCTGATATCTCTATTTTTATTAATTTCTCTAATACCTCTATTTTCATTAATTTCTTTAATATCTCCAATTTTATTAATCTCACAGTAGTAAAAATGACCGACTTACGATTCCTCACACAAATTCTATAAATTCACAATAAACCGTTCTCAGCAATCTTTTCTGTTTTTCTACACCAATATCTTCCTTTTTTTTCAAATACCTACCATCCTAAATTCTTCTGTAAAAAATACACACACTTCAATCGTCGACACCTCTAATCTTAACATCTCTACTTTTACATCTCAAAAAGCAGCACCCGACCGAAACTAAAATTTCATATCTCCGTTTCACCCCTCTCCTCTACAATTCCTCCAAATCTCACGTAATCGACAGGAGCCATTAAAAATTACAGTCGCACGAATTTCTATACGAGTCCACGGTATAATTATCAATTTTTCGCCCGACAATCGATTTTCCTTGCAGCCAATTTTTCTCGCCCACGTTATCGCGAACCGACGATGACACGGTTCCACGCGCGAGCGGACCAACGGATCGCGAGTCGCAATAAAGCGTCGGAAATTCGAGAAATTTCGAGGACGGACGTCGATACTTTCACGAGAGCGCACACAAACGAAAATCCGTATATCACCGCGGGAAACGACAATCGGCCTACTGTATACAGGCCGATTGCTCGCCCGGTATTACGGGCGCACCGGGCTACCGGAAGTTACGTTTGACAAACCGCATGTAAGCGGAACACGGACACGGCCGCGCGCGAATCCGTGTAATTTTATGTTTGTGCTTGTCGAACCGTGATCGCGTTTCTGCGGCGGCCTAAGCGGCACGCGTGCGGTCATTCCGATCGCGAGACTACCAACTCTATTTGCCCGATTCTATGTTATGTTCTGGCGAATGGATCTGATCCATCATGATAATCTGCCCCCTGATAATCTCTCGATCTGAGGTCGAAATCAGTTTGGGGTTGCTCTATGGTATTAACCCATTCGGTAGCGGTAATGTCCCAGGGGCGTCGTACCGACGCTTCGATCAGAATTTTTATAGCAACGCTATTAACGATTATTATTCGTTTTTTTTTCTTCTTCTTTTTTCTTTTTTTTTTGCTTGAAACATTTATCGAATGAGCTATAAATATTTTTTGCCTACTTTTGTATCGCGAACATTTTTATCGTATCGTATACCGTACCGTTATATTTTCTGACGACTAAAAAATGTTTTCGTATGTTGTATTTATTTTAGAATTTATTAGGAAGTTCTTTTTTACGTAATTGTGATTGTTTTAATCTTGTATATTCTTGTAAACATTATGCGAATTCACAAGTTTTTTTTAATACAGTTGCAGAATTAGAAGCTAATTGGGTTATTCTTTTTATTCACTGGATGTTACGAGTACTATGTTCTGGGTTTATTTACATAATTTTGTTTATGTGCATCCTGTGTATCTTTATGCTTTCAAATTTTTTATAAACGGAGATCGAATGAAAGTTCATACGTTGTCTGTTTATTGATACTGTACAGTGTTCCATTTCTTTTTGAATGTTTGTAATTTAGTGTATTTTATTTAAGACACGTGAATTGTAAAAATTTTCTCTAAGGTAGTAGTATAGTGAATAAAACAGTTAACATTCCTGTAACTATTATATTTTTGAACAGCGAGTGAGAGTTAAAACGACACAAAAATCCAATCCCTAAAGTATTTTTCAACAACGATATATGAAACATCAAAGCGCAAAAAACACGCTTCTGGCAATTAAAATTGTTTTGCTTTATTTTTCTTTTCTTTTTTTAACCGTGATTAGTGGACTCGTGTTACTCTGGAATTCATGGCTCAACTGTATAACTATGTAACAAATAACTAATAAAGTGGATGCGACCTTAACAAACGAATAAAAAATAAAAGATTCGTAAACCGATGGAATTTGCAAAAAAATTTCTTGTTCACATACCTTGTATGCTCGAGTACCATCCATCCAAGAAGTTCGATCTGAACAAGCTGTTCCAGTTCCATGTTGGAGTCTCGAAGCTGTCGTCGAAGCTCATATCGGGGAAATCGAAAGTTCCAGCCATCACTTGATCTCTCATGTCGGATGGTAGAACCAGAACAGTGTCCACATTTTTCTTCTCTTCGCTGTCACTGTCACGTGCACCTGTGGAAAATAATAAAAATTATTCGAAAACCACGTCGTGAAAATTATTAAATTATACATGTTCCATTTTGTTCTATAACCTTTCTTCATCTTTCACGTAACTTGAATATCCCATCCTTCCAAAACTTCGTAGGTTTTTCGGCGAAAAACTTTTCCATATTTAACACTAGAGCTACCGTGCCAGTCAAAATGACTGGTTCGTAATTTGTCATAGAAATTTTATAAATTTACAGCAGCGCATTTCCAGGGATTTTCTATAATTTTTTAAACGAAATATGCACAAAGAATCATTACCCTTGATATAAGTATTTTTTCAAATACTTATCGTTTCGATTTCTTTCCTACGAATAAGTCTATTTTAATCGTCGGTAGTTCTACCGTTGATAGCGTATAAAACTAACGAAAATGAATGTATGCTAACCAAACTTTTGTCTAAAGATGCCTCAAGTGTCACTCTTTACAATACGCACGCGTGTCATTTGTTTTCAATCGTTCCGACATATTCAGACCTGTTCTAATGGCACCTACCGAAAATCGGCACCAACTTTCCGGACAACCCAATATTATATCAATGCTTTGCGTTTGAGTGTCAAAGACGTGAATAACTATTGCTAATATGCATGAAGATCGAAGAAATGGTAAGCCAAGGGGTTAAAGAAAAATCAAGTTACAGAGGGTTAATTAAGAAATAGTAGTTTTATGGATTTCCTGATAGTTTAACTTTTTGTTCCATTTATCTTAAACAGCATGGCAAACAATATTTTCTTTCGTTCGATAAAAGTTTGATTTATGTTGACCGCAGTATGTTACCAATGGTCCACGTGGCACGGTACGTGTTAAGCGTTTACTTCGTGTCGCAATGTGTAACATAAATTTTTTTCTTACTCTGCGAGTCTTTTAAATGTCGGATAACTTATGGACAGAAGTGTGCATCCTGTATTCTTTTCTTATTTGTTTTTTTTTTTAAACTATACAGTGTCACCCGTTGCAAGATGTTTCGATGTATCGTAAGATCGAATGTACGAATTGTATACGAAATAATGTGACCCAGAAACGAAAATAGAGAAGCGAGGATATAAAAAAGGACCCGAGGAATAAACAGATGCTTTTTGTCGCGATGTTTGGTATTTGTTTCTCCGATACTTTGATAGTTATAATTGACAGTTGAGCCACTTTTATTAAAGTATATTTATTTCTATCGAAGAAATCAAAGTGGAAGGTATATAAAATAGTATATAATGCAATTGAGATAAATTATTTATATTTTTAACAGAAAATTACGGAAATTTTTTTCAAAGGTACCGTAGTTTATTTGTAAAAAGTTTATTATATAAAATATAATTTATTATCAGTTATTGTATAAAATAGTTTATTTATTATTTTTAACAGAAAATCACGGAATTTTTCACAAAGGTACTGTAGTTTATTTGTAAAATAGTTTATTATATAAAATATTATTTATTATTAGTCATTATATAAAATAGTTTATTTATTATTTTTAACGGAAAATCATGGAAACTCTTCCCAAAGGTACCGTAGTTTATTTGTAAAAAGTTTATTCAATAAAATATTATTTATTATTAGTTATTATATAAAATAGGTTATTTATTATAAAGGTAGTTTATAAAATTTCTGTAAAAAATTACAATTGGGTCATTTTGACCACTTTGGTAATTCCAGTGTTAATATTAAGTTAATTGTATCGTCATATATATATTTTTTTAAATAAATTTTTAGCTTCACGCGACGTCGCTAATGATCCAACTTAAGATAAACATTTTTCCTTAAAAAATTTCAACAGTTACGTGAAATAATTCAGGGACCATTTATACGAGTGACTTTCTTTTTTAAAGAAAGCAAGAAACAAATATGTTGAACAAGTTTGGTAAATATCATTAAAAACGAACGTTGATTCGGTACAGGTTGTTGGTTTTTTAAGTTCCAGATTGTGAAACGGTCAAGTATCCCGATGAATGCACATGTCATTACGTTACATAATTCTGCTTGCACTCTTCGTTGTTGATTTTTAAACTGGTACCGAAAGGTACGGTCATTATAGAAAGTTTTAATGAAGAGGATGTGGTCAGAGGAGAGTTACATCATCGTATGCAGACGGTATTATTCGCAAAGTTGATATGAAACGAGAACTTTCAAAATTATGCCGAGAGTGTATTATACAGGGCGTAATAAGAAAATGTATCGATTTTAAGAATGTCGTAGAACATGTTATTACGAATTGGTTATTTTTTTATGAAACAAATTAGAATTTCGTTGTAATAAAGAAATTTGTATTTGCAATGACGAAGGAACGTGTAGACTTAACCTTCGAAACTCTGAAACGCCTCAGCCAGGAAAGAATTCGCTTGATTCAGCAGCTTATTCTCTCCCTCGAATCCGTACAACTTCTGTTTAACCCATTTTCTACAGATAATATCGAGCTAAATTAGTCGGGCATTTTTAAGTATGACACTTTTGTAAATAAAAAAAATATAATCCTATCGAATAAATTATAAATACCTAGATGCTTCAAAATATTCAACTACATGGAATCCAAAAGGAAAAAAAGGTTAACCCACTTCTTTCGGACATTCGAATTAAGCAATCGAGTAAAAAAGATAATAAATAAAAAAAAAATTATGAATGGAAATATTATATTATAGTAATATAATTGCTCCGATCATTTGCAACTAATTAATAAATACTCTTATTTAGTATATTAAAAATAAAGTAAAAAAATAATATTACTCATGGAATGACCTTATAATTACATAAATTAACAAATATCTTTTTTTAGTAGATTGAAAATAATCTAAAGAAATAATATTACTCATGGAATAACCTTATAATTATACAAATTAACAAATATCTTTTTTTCAGTAGATTAAAAATAAACTAAAGAAACAATATTACTCATGGAATGACATCATAATTATACAAATTAACAAATATCTTTTTTTTAGTAGATTAGAAATAAACTAAACAATATTATTCATGGAATGACCTCATAATTACATAAATTAACAAATATCTTTTTTTAGTAGATTAAAAATAATCTAGGGAAAGAATATTACTCATGGAATGGCCTCATAATTATACAAATTAACAAATATCTTTTTTTCAGTAGATTAAAAATAATCTAAAGAAACAATATTACTCATGGAATGACATCATAATCATAAAAATTAACAAATATCTTTTTTTCAGTAGATTAAAAATAAACTAAAGAAACAAAATTACTTACAGAACGACCCGATAATCATAAAAATTAACAAACACCCTTTCCTAGCACGTTAAAAATAAACCAAAGAATCGAAATTACTTATGAAATGACCCGATAATTATTCTTGCTCTCCGCGTTCTGCCGTGCGATCCTTTCAAACGCCACGCGGCACTTAGTGCTTTACAAGGAATTTGCCGAAGTGATTTATCGTCGAGCCCTTTTAGTGCCACACCACTGAATCCGCTGCCGACCTCACTGTCAAGCAGGAAATGCAGGATTCTGTACTTTTGTGCAAAGAGCTTGACACGCATGGACAATCTCAATCGGTAATCGATAAGCAGAGCATGTCGGCAAGGATTAAAAAAAAAAAAAACAGAAAAGAAAAAGGAAAAAGGAAAAAGGAAAAAGAAAAAGGGAAAGAAAGGGAGAAAGGAGAAAAAAAATACATTGACCACGTGACGTCTCATTTGCAAAGTGTCAAAGCGCTGCGTGTACCTAAAGTCTCAACGGAGCACGGCTATCGTTTCGGAATGATCGATCGAGTGTTCTTTTAAACAGCCCCTCCTCTCGTTTGTATATCAAACGGTCCACCACACGGTGTTCCTTCTTTTCTCTCAAAGAACCTCGAATCCGTCACAGACACTACACGCTGCAGTGTTTGTATAATGCGAGATGAAATGTAAAACAGCCATGTTTTTTCATACAGGGAAACGAGAAGTGTCGGAGATGGATCATGGCTGACGATGAATAACTGTAACAGTTCTAATATCAATATTAACCAGTTAACTGCGGAATTTGTTTTTAAAAGTCGCTCGCGATGTGTGTAATTAAAATCAAAGGTTTGTTGGAACCGAAAACAATGAGAGGCAGGAAGTTGTTCGTAACAACTGGAGGCCGCTCTGAATAAGCTCAGCACGAGCTATGAGACTGCTCCAAGGACGGTTTTACCCTCGGCCCTCGGCAACACCAGCCGATCTTTGGGAAAAACGGCCGGAGGACACTCGTTATACGATCACCGTGCCGAGCAGTCGATCACGGAACGCCTCCAGAGTATTGAGAGATATGTATTATAGAAGAGGAATTGACGCTACCGCGCATTGTAATTAATAAAGAACCGTTGATTCTTACAGGTCGTAGGAGGGTTACCTGTACTAGATTGACCAAAAAGTTCGTACGGGTTTTAACACCTAAATGAATAGCGATTTTTTTTTTTTTTTTAATTATTGTGGGGATGGTGAGTCTGAGGCGTGAATGTTCAATCCGGAGTGCTAGAGGTGTGAACGAAAAGTGTTTGGGACAGTGCGATCGAAGCGCGAGAGACGAGTGTTTGGGCCGAGCGATAGATGTGCGAGAGACGAGTGTTTGGGCCGAGTGGTAGAGGTGTGAGAGACGAGTGCTTGGGCCGAGCGATAGAAGTGTAAGAAAAGAGTATTTGGACCGAATGACAGAGATTATCGTGTGACCGAGGAGTTCCTGGGAATGCCTGAGCAGAGTGAAAGAGATTGAGAGATTGAAGAAAAGAGAATCAGGGAATATATGGATGGAGAGAATGCGCGTGCGAGTTAGTCGAGAATAGGCAGTCGAGAATAGAGAGTTGAGAGTAGCGAATTGAGAATAGAGAATTAGAGAGCGAACATTGGAAGATCAGAGTAAAACATTGTAACGCTTAGTTCTTTTATTAGTTAATAACTAGTAATTATTAACCAGACAGTGTCCATTGGCGAGTTTTCATTGAGACACCCGCCAGCAACCTAACATCCCTACATTATTATGAAAGGAAATATTTTTATTCAATAATGAAGAAAGATATATAATCAATAAAGAATCAATAATCAATAACCAATAAAGAACACCTTTTGTTTCTAAGACTTCGATTTAATCGAATTTCAAAACGCGGGAAGATAATTATCGCTGAAACTTATTGCCGACCGATAGCGCGGACTTATTGGCCGACCTAATATTTCGGATGTTAATTTCAAATATTAACCCTTGGACTTTAAAGTAAAAATTAATGTTCGATGTTCGAGGATAAAGCTAGGATTGAAAGATAAATATTAAACTTTAACCCTTGGAATAGAAGTTTAACAGGTAATCGTCGGTCTTTTAAAAGTTAAACAGCGCGATGTACCTTGTTATTTGTTGGGAAATAATTTTGTCGCGAATCTAGGCGCGTTGAATTTCCAACCAACGTTACGTTTTCGTTTCTTGCGCGTAGAATATATGAATTTAATTTAATTTTACCTTAAAGGGATGAGCTGGAGAAATAGAGCGCGTGAGGTTTGAAAGACGTCGGCAGGATGTTCATTAGAATTTTATAAGGGAAAATCGTGAGGCGTTAAGGATGTTTCTAAGATCGTCTTTGTTTTTGTACGTGGGATATTATACTCTTTATATCCCCGAGGGTGCTTCTGAAATAAGCTGTTACGCGAGATTATTCGAGATTTTAGATGTACGGTAATGTGATTTTGAAAGTGTATCTTGTTTCAGCACTTTATGTTAAAATTATGAGGAAAGGTATCTCTTTATCCTTGCTTATATTTTTAAAGCATTTTTATACAGAATCGTTTCAAATCGTCGCTCAGATCTTTTAATATATATTGCGTTACTTAACTCTCTATGGCGCCATACGACTTAACACTAGAACTACCGATGTGTTCAAAATGACTGGTACACGCTTTTTTACATAAATTCTATAAATTCGTAATGGTGCATTTTTAAGAATTTTTTGCGATTCTTTCCAGCGAATGTTAACAAAGATTTATTTCCTTTGCGTCCGATATTTTTTTTAAGCACCTATTGTTCTCAATTTTTTAGCAGAAATAGGTGTAACCGTCGGTAGTTCTAGTGTTAATCGCATACTCGTGTATTTATATTTAAAAACATTTATTTCATTTAGTTATCACCGTACTATTAAATTTTGTTACTGTACTACTGTAGCGATACCACATCTATAGCGATTATTATTTTAAAAATTTTGCAATCGAAGTAAAATACTGTAATCAATCGTAGTTTTTTTTCTCTGATGAACAAAATTCGGATTATAGAGTGTGTTAAAAGATGTTTCAAATTTTGAATTAAAAACATTTTCCAGCCACCAAAATTGATTTAAACGATCTTTCAATATTACTCATCGAACGTACATCGAGTCTAGTATATTTAGTAAAAAAAATCACAACTCGTTTCTATCGGTGAAGTCAAAGAAAAATCTTTTTATCATCCTATTCTTCTCGCGAACCAACCAAATCGTCACGCTAATTCTGAAGTGCTAAGACCAGCAAGGTTTCGCTTCTTCAAAGAGATCTCTATCTGTTCGTACGAGCACGTAACATGTACGGAGCGTAGGGAAATAGGGAAGAAGAAAGAAGCGTACCAGCGAAGAATTATTCTTCAGACTCAGCTGGAGGTTTTTCTCGAACGCTTCTGGCGATTATCCAATTTGCTCGTCGTCAATTCATATTGACGCACGTAGAAACGTAGGAGTCAATTTGAGTCAATCTAATTCCTGCCTCGGAACCCTTCACCGTGCGGAAGACGCGAGCGGTCTATCGTAGCTCGAGGAAAATCCGTGACCACGGGTTTCGATGACGAAAAATCGTCGAGATTGCTGTCAGAGAGTGAAATGTTTTGACAGACTACGACAAGATACTACCCCTTATTGAATTCCGCCCTCGAGGGGTTCTGTAATACGTAAGAGACGAGTTTAGTATTATTCTGTACCTTTTTCTTCGCGAAAAAGCACGTTTACCTTTACTGTCAAATAGTTATACTTTGACTATGACATCGTGTTTGTTAAATTATAATAAAACATTAATGTAAAAATTTATAATAAAGCATTGAGGTAAAAATTTATAATAAAACATTGATGTAAAAATTTATAATATAACATTGATGTAAAAATTTATAATAAAACATTGATGTACAAATTTATAATAAAACATTGATGTACAAATTTATAATAAAACATTGATGTAAAAATTTATATTATAACATTGATGTAAAAATTTATAATATAACATTGATGTAAAAATTTATAATAAAACATTAATGTAAAAATTTAGCACGGTAAAATGCAGATTGTGTTTATTACTTATGGTAAAAATGACCGATTTATAATTTTTGAGAAAGATTTTATAAATTAACCCTCCATAGTCTGAATTTTGTCTGCTTATTGGAGAAAAAATTAGTATTGGTTACAGTTTTTTAGTTTGATTTGAAAATGTTTTAACTAATAATAACTGTAGATGGATCGTGGTGTCGCTACGGTAATACAGTAATCAAATTTAATAGTGCAGTGATAACTAAATAAAATTAATTTTTTAAAATATAGATACATCAGTTTGTAACTTTTAAGTCACACGGCCCCATAGAGGGTTAATTGCTGTGCCTTTTGGAAGATTTTTCCTAATTTTCTGTTAAAGATGTACATAAAAGTGTGTCTCTTTCGAAATATGTATTTTTCTTTTTTTACTTTTGTTTCGACTTCTTCTGTAGAAACGAGTATACTTTAATCGTTGGTAGTTCTAGTGTTAACTTAAAAGAAAAGAACACCTCGAAGAAACGAGTCATGAGAGTCAAAAGATTTCGGAACGTAATGGTAATTGAAAATAATACAGTCTTACAATAAGGATTCTGTATAATTGCAACAGTTAAGAACTTCCATAGCGAACTTTCGAACGACGCTTCTATATTAGAATAAATACCTGTTCTTCCAAAACAAAAAGGTGCAAATGGTACCAAAAAATCAAAATGGCACAAGAGATCAATAATCCGTCCTGATGGAATAATCCACTCGGTATCGTCCGCAAAATATTTCCATATTTACGCTGCAACGCATTCCAACGATCATAAATGTTGAACACGTTTATTAATCATCCCTTTTTGTTACCCAACCCCTTAAATAAATACAACAGTTTTTACAACTTTGTCCACTTTGTCCAATCTTGCAGAGTTTATTGCAACCGCGCTCCCGATTCGTGCAATGAACAAAATACACTATTAATTCCCCGTTCAACTCCCACGCTACCTCTTCTCGTACCTGAAATTTACACAAACCACAAAACTGCTCGAACTTCACAAAAATGCTACCATACCCATCGTTAATTCAGGACTCTCGCTGAGCGGCTGTAACGAGAGTCCCGAAATTATCACCGGGCATTAAAATTAATTTCAACGAGTACACTGTTCGCAGAGGCGCGTTAAAGCGACTGAAGTTCGGCAACTTCCGGAGAACTTCCGCCCCTAAGCAGTTTATCGTCGGCCGTTTACGCGGAGGAACGCTTAACCGGTAAATCTGCTCGCCTATTCCCTAATATGGCAAACTGTACGCGATGGACTTTCAGAAAATACCCAATCTTTCCTACTTTTCCGCCTCGAAATTTCTTTTTTCTCCCTCTTTTTCAACCGTACACGGGCCCCTTGGGTCCCTTGAGAAATTTCAAACGGATCGATTTATCGGACGCGGCTCCCGCCTTTTCTTTTCTTTTTTTTCCTCTTTCCCTTTCTTCTTCCTTCCTCGTCTTCCGCTTCCACTCTCTTTCTCAAGTGGCATTAGGCAGGTTTAATGCGATGCCTGCAAAAAGGGAAACAGGGTGTAGAGGTACGGCGAGTAGGTGCCGAGTGCCATTGACTGCGGAATAAAATAGACGGTGGCATTTCCAGCGCGGCTCAGCCTTGGCAAAATTCCATTTCTGTCCCGTGAGGTTCGTGTCCTGAAGAAAAACTGATATTTCTCTTTCCTTTCTTTCTTTTTCTCCCTTTTTTATAGCCTTTCTTCTTCGTTTTCTTGATCTTTATTATTGTTAATCGTTTTTTTTTTGCGGAGGCAAGCAGCGAGGAGTTTCGACGCACCGGTCAGCGTATGTCGTTGGATCGTACTTTGAGTCGCAGCTCTGTGCTGCTGATTCCGCACGATAGCGGTTGGGAGGAATAAAAAGATGCTTGATTTCCTGCACGTTGCAACTAATGCGCGCGGATATTTGCACACGGAGAAATATTTTTGTGCGATTCGCGTTTAAATCGCGGCCGAGTCTTCGTTTCAGAGACGACGTGTAATCAAAGGATGCGTTCGAAGGCTAATATTTTAATACAACCCACGAGCGATTCAATTTTTCGTATTTCCTTTTACGTCCGATGATCGTGAAAGAGAAGTGGAAAAACGCTGGTTCTAGAGCCAAACGATAAATAAAATCGGTTGAAATCTCTAAATGCACGATTGACAAGTTGACTACCACAGTGGTCGTACGTGATCGGAGATTGTTTCTCCTGTAGCGTCATCGTGGTCATCGGTGACCAGAGTGCTTCAAATGCTTGTAATTGTAAAAATGAAACGAAGATTGATAGTTAACGCGTTCGCGGACGCGAATGCTGTAGCATTAATTTTCATGACGATACAGAATGACATGAATGCTATAGCATTCAAATCTTAAAGTCAATTATTTTGAATTTAATTTTATAGAACCTTACGAACTGTACTGTCGTGGATTCTATAGCATTCAATGTATATAACGATTAAAATACGATAATCTGACTACCCTTATAAAATGTGTTTAATCGAATTTCGGATATCGCGACCAATTTAAAAATAAAATGTCAATTTTTGCACCTCCCTGAAACTTTTACCGTCCGCGAACCTGTTAATGAATTTTGAACATCATCATCGCTATTAGAGAATACTTTGAAACAAATATTTGAAATAAAGCGTGCACTGTTCAACGATTAAAAATTTTTATCAGAAGATAAAAAGTGAGATTAATTTTTGTCCAATCTTCTATTTATGGCGTCCCCGAGCCATGTCGTCCTCGGCAAAACATGCGATTTTAGCGTGGCAGTCAACGCGTTAAATATTAGATTAAATCTGGTTCAACGAGAAAAAGTTGCAACTTGGCGCGATTATAAATCTTGTCGAAGCATAGATGAACGCTTAATTGGGTGCACGCTTATCATCAATTCGGTCGTTCGAACGTGGATCGTCTGCTCGTGGACACCGGATAATTATAGTAATTATGGGCAAAGCATCGACGTGGCTCGCCGTATACAACAGGTACACAGGCGCACGTAGGACAACGATACAGTTCAACGATGACAGTAGCCTAGGCCAATATTAGGATGAACCTCTTAGTGTGTGCTACATAGCTATAACCATTGACACAACCACTTGAATTAATAGCCGGCTATTAAGCGAATGATAATGCTTCCCCTCTCCTGCACGTTGATCCCACCTATGATCCTACGATACTGGTTCACGTTGATAAAAAGATGATTCCGATACGTGCTTCTATTGGATATGGACGATAAATTAAATCATATTTAGTATAGGAGACAGAACTTAGGTTAGGCTACGGTAAGTTAAATGATTAATGACTGGTAGCAAGGACTTAACCCTCTGTGGGACCGAAAGAACTTAAAAGTTGACTTAAAAGTTGACTTAAAAGTTACAAGCTAATGTATCTATATTTCAAAAATTAATTTTATTTAGCCATCACTGTGCTATTAAATTTGATCACTGTATCACTGTAGCGATACAACGATCCTTCCATAGCAATTATTAGTTAAAACATTTTCAAATAAAAGTGAAAAACTGTAATCAATCTTAGTTTTTTCTTTAATAAGTAAACAAAATTCAGGCTATAGAGGGTTAAAAGACTAATGAATATAAATGCGACGAAAGATAAGAGAACGAGCCAAGATAGATAGAAACATATACACGGAATTTTTAGAAAATAAACTAATAATAATACTATTCAATTTATTTCAATTCAAACTCGACGAAAGAAATTTATCGACGATATCATTTTTTCCATCCATAACTATCCTGTTCTTTAGTTTTATTACAACAGCCTCGACACCACAAGTAACGCTACCTCTTCTCGGTATACTGATTCAATATTTTAATATTTTTGATCATCGCGTTGATTCATTTGTCGAAACAACCCAACAATCTCCCTCCCCGTATTCTCTGTACGCTTTTCGCGAATTTATGGTTTGTCTTACTTTAGAAAAATCTTGTTTCAGTGTCTTCGAAGGAAAGATAAAATTGATCGAACCGTGTAGAGAGGGGAATATCGTTGAACATAAACGGGAGCCATTATGGGGTGTGAGCATGTAGGCGCGCGCGCGCGCGTGCGTTCGCTCGGATATTCCCATTGAATTTATACCGCAGTGTATCAAGTCGTCGCAATTGCCAACTGCAGGAAATCGTAGAGTGCAACGAACGGTGCAGAGAAGGCTTTATGGAAATCGATGTGAATATATAATGATTATAAGTGGACCTTGCGTTACTTTAACCGACCCGTGCCCTTTGATTCGCTCTTCTGTCCGTTTATCGCGACCTTTATCGAATTGAAGCGTATTCTCAAGATGCATGTTCGAGTTGAGAATCTTTCGACTTATCGAGCATTCCTTTTCGAACAAAAGTGGTTTCTTGCATCTCTGCGTTTGACTTTTATGTTGGGCTAATATAATTCAAGCTTTAATCGTGCGTTGTGTGTGTGTGTGTGTGTGTGGCAGGTGTGAATAAATAGCTGTTTTAACGTTTGCTGGATTATTTATGCAGTAGGCGGTAGGAATAAAGTTTGCATTCGTTTATACTATGGCTTTATGAATTAAATAGAGCGAGAGGCGATAATCAAATAGATTGAATATTTACAACAAGGAATTCAATTTTAGCCAGGCTTTCCCTCTGTACGCGAAACATAGATTGAATTCCATTTTTCTATGCTGTGAATGATGATGGAAGTATTTATGTTTGTAGTGGACAATTTTTTTTTTTTTTTTTGTAGTTTGTTTTATATTCGATAGAGTATATGCGTACACAAATTTTTTAATCTGAGAATTATCAAGCGTATACATTTTTGTATCTCAGAATTTAGGGATGTATAAATTTTTTAATCCGAGAATTTTTAAATACGCAAATTTTTAAGAAAGACAATTTTCAAATACACAGACATCTCTGTATCTTAGAATTTTTAAAGGTATAAATTTTCAAAACTTAGGATTTTTAAATATGCAAATTTTTAAGTCAGATAATTCTCAAATGTATAAAATTTTGTATCTCAGAATTTCTGGATGTACAAATTTTTTAATCTGAGAATTTTCAAATATACAAATCTTTTGATCTGAGAATTTTCAAACGTACAAATTTTTAAAACTTAGAATTTTTAAATATGAAAAGTTTTAAGACAGACAATTTTCAAATGTACAAATTTTGGTATCTCAGAATTTTTGGATGTACAAATTTTTTAATCTGAGAATTTTCAAATACATAAATATCTTTGTATCTCAAAGTTTTTAAATATACAAATCTTTTGATCTGAGAATTTTCAAAGGTACAAATCTTTTGAACCGAGAATTTTCAAATATACAAATTTTTTAATCGTGAAATTTTTAAACATTTCAACAACCAACTATTCTAATTTCTAAATCTTCAAACCTGAATTTTTAAATCTTCAAAGATCTAAAATATAAAATTACTGCAATGTTCGTAATCTTCTCATAATCTTACTATCAAAATAGATCACCACCGATAGTTAATATTCGACTTTAAAACATGTTTAATCTCTTAAAGAATTCTTTCAGAGTTCAAAGCAACACGACTTCCTGTGGAACACAAGATTTCAATTATCTCATTGACTTTGGTACTCGGAAAGGGAAACTTAACTCGGAAGCGAGTTAATCTGAATGAAACTCAACATTTAAAGTGCGATGTGATGTTGCGGTGTCCCCAAAAGGAGTATTTAGACACTTCGTGTTTCGGAGTCTGTGCAATGTCGCAGAATCCGAGCACGTCGTTCTCTACTGAAAGCCTATAAGCGTAATTGTTTCTCACGCAATAAAAGGACGCGACACGGCATCGAATAATAAAGTAATTCTGCTTCGTTAAAATTATCTTCCACTATACTACAAGCAAATAAGCATTTGCCACCCGGTGCAACATTCTACTTAATTCAAACAGATCTTATATTTTGTTTACCAAATTAATTTCTTTGCGAAAGTCCGGGAGACGCTTAACGTAACTTCTTTACTGGTTTCTTATGTTATTTAAAAAATACATTTCCATCCTACAAAGCACAAGACAGCTCTCAGATGCAATTTTTTTTCTACCACTTATCAAACATGGTTGATTTAATAATTTAAGCGAGTTTGTCAAATATGGATATTTAATTTAATAAAACGATTTCTTCAAAATTTTTTTATGTCCAGCCATTCGAATACCAACAGTATAATAAAAATATTATACCTCCTGTTTTTTTAACGTAATTCGTGTTAAGAATATGGATTTAAGTTTGTCGAATTAAATCTGAATTGATATTAAAAATTACAAATTACAATTATATTAAAAATTTAAATATATATATTTTTTTTTCATTGAAAGATTGTAAGAAGTAATAGAAAAAAAAGGTGGTAAAATTCTTCGTTGTGTTAATAAATAATTAATTCAGATTTAATTAAATCTAAACTAATACTAAAAATCACAAATTACAATTATATTACAGATTTAATTAAATCTGAATTAATATTAAAAATCACAAATTACAATTATATTACAGATTTAATTAAATCTGAATTAATAGCAAAAATCACAAATTATAAATATATTAAAAATTTAATCTAAATTAATTATTTATTAACATAGCGAAAAATTTTATCACCTTTTTTTCTATCACTTTCCCTCGAAGTGATCATCAGATGCAATAAACTGAATTGAAATAACAATGTCGATCTAAGAAACGATGGATAATTCACTTAAGTGAAACGTCATCTAAGATAAACGATTGAGACGGTTACTTAATGGCTGATTTGTCCGTAAGAAAAATTACGCGCAGACAGTTTCTAACGCACGCGACCGAACGAATACGGAATGAACAGGTATCTAAAATCAGAGACGATAGGACAGCCTTCTTCTTGACATACTAGAAGAAACAAGTTTCCCGTAATCGTGTGTGATTCATAGCACACATGACCTACGCGTGTAAATCTCGTCCGGTGACATTTACCATCTAGAACCTTGTCTGGTTTCCTGACCATATTGCATACTGGTTGCAGCACCAGCATTTTTTTAACCACGTGTGATCACCATTTATGGCTATTACCTATTCGTTCCGGTTTTTAGTACGATCACTTACGTGTTTGATTAGTTAGAATGTGTCCAATCATTGGAATTAGCGTGGGGCTAATTTGATGTAGAGCAGGGGAATGTTACTGA
>SMSQ01025864.1:134318-147879 GCA_019453375.1 Ctenoplectra terminalis | reverse complement strand
TAATCAATCGTAATTTTTTCTCCAATAAGCAGATAAAATTCGGCCTACGGAGAGTTAATTCGTTGCATTCCAATGACACAAGCGTAACGACACATGCAATTCGCGTCAGCTGTTAAGCTTCCAAACTTTCTCTTTCTATCGATCCAAATTTTGAAGCAAATAAATCCAACCAAATAAATAAAAAATCGCAAACATCTGTAATTCCCTTTTTCCAAAGCAATACTCCATTTTCAACAGTCCTACGAAACTTAAAAAGAACTTAGGAACGCAAAGGGTTGAACAACGTAAATACTTGAAACGTAACTTTTAAGTTATTTTTCAAGTATTTATAACGTTCCACTAAACTTTTTATTTTACCAATTTCAATAATTCTCATTAATTCGTCCACTTCTCTGCTCAATGGCCATAAGAGTCTAATCATGGCGGATATCAAGGCGCATAAA
The DNA here is from genome assembly GCA_019453375.1 of Ctenoplectra terminalis. Classification (NCBI taxonomy): domain Eukaryota; kingdom Metazoa; phylum Arthropoda; class Insecta; order Hymenoptera; family Apidae; genus Ctenoplectra; species Ctenoplectra terminalis. Next base: position 147,436 of record SMSQ01025864.1, on the reverse strand, counting down.
ATCGCAGGTCGCGAACAGGTAACAGGGAAAAAATTATATTCCCGCTAGGAGCGCTCACCGGGACGGTTCTTGGGGAAAAAATATGAAATCTCGGCGAGGTAAGTGGTTGAACCGTTTTCATCCCAGCGTTGCATCCGTTCTACAGCCAAGTTCTACTTTCTACCGAGGTGGGAGAATGATACAGGTTGACAAGCCGGAGGGAAGAGGAAAAGTAGGTGGAAACAGAGAAAGACAGACGAAGGGGCGAGGCGGCGAAGGAGGGAAGGTAAAGGTTGAGGTGAAAACGGCGCCGACAATGCGCTCCAGCATTATGAAACTTGAAATCGAAATAGCGCGCGCGAGTACACGTAGTACGAGTACGTGCTTGATGCCAAAGACGTAATAACTTGGAAGTACTTGCGTGTAACGTAACGTTTAGACGCGGTACGTTGCGACCCTTTATGCTGGAGGGCTCGTTAATTATGTAAAAAGTGAAATTACCATGCGTGCACGCATTTTAGCACAGGCAAAAGTGTTAATTATCTTAGGAAAATTGGAGGAGTCGAAAGTTGCGTTTGAAGAAAATAGAAGATTTAACTCGAAGCTTAATTGTGAGGAAAATTGCACGTGTCGTCAAAGTGACGCCACTGGAATGCAACAAGTTGAGTCTTTAATTTCATAGAGCAGCTCATTATTGTATTATATTACTATATGTTAAAAAACAAGATTGAAGTATGTTTAGAAGAATAATTGACGAAAATAGAAAATTTAACTTAAAAATTAACTTCTCGAGAAAATGATACGTGTCGCCATAGCGGCGAGACTGGAATGCAAAGAGTCTTNGTTAATTATCTTAGGAAAATTGGAGGAGTCGAAAGTTGCGTTTGAAGAAAATAGAAGATTTAACTCGAAGCTTAATTGTGAGGAAAATTGCACGTGTCGTCAAAGTGACGCCACTGGAATGCAACAAGTTGAGTCTTTAATTTCATAGAGCAGCTCATTATTGTATTATATTACTATATGTTAAAAAACAAGATTGAAGTATGTTTAGAAGAATAATTGACGAAAATAGAAAATTTAACTTAAAAATTAACTTCTCGAGAAAATGATACGTGTCGCCATAGCGGCGAGACTGGAATGCAAAGAGTCTTCAATTTCATAGAGCAGCTCATTAAGATTGAAGTATGTTTAGAATAAGATGAAAATTTGGAATTGACGAAAATAGAAAATGTAACTTAAAAATTAACCTCTGGAGAAAATTACGTGTCGCCATAGCGGCGAGACTGGAATGCAAAGAGTCTTAAATTTCCTTGAGCAGTTCATTATTATATTATATTACTATATGTTAAAGAATAAGATTGAAATATGTTTAGAATAAGATGAAAATTTCGAATTGATGAAAATAGAAAATTTAACTTAAAAATTAACCTCTGAAGAAAATTACACGTGTCGCCATAGGCGCGACACTGGAATGCAGAGTCTTAAATTTAAGTTTTAAACCTCCTTGATCATTTTATTATTGTATCTTATCATTATATCTTAGAAAAGTATTTTTAAAATTATTTAAGTTATAGCAACAAAAATTTGTGCGGGCAATGTTAAAGGTGGAGTGTTCGCTGTGAAACTATTTCTTAATTTGTTATTATCCGAATAAAGATGGGGAGGAATGTTTCCGGTGTTGTAGGCTAATTATTTGTAGCATTTTTATATATTACAATATAAATTGAAAAGATACTGGATTTTAGAATTTGCAAGCATACCTTTCACTACCAGGGCCGATTTGATACGCACCTTCTGTAAGTTGCTTTACAAAGAAGAAAATGTCGTTTTTCTTGAAGAAAACTACCGATGAACTTTTCAGATCAAAAAGAAACACGATGATAGGTATTACTTAAAATCGGTCCATAGCAGCCAAAAGGTTAACGGTCTAAAATCGAAGTGAAGTTTCATAGACTCCACTCATCAATATTAATTTCTTTCAACGATAAGCTTTCAAGTTTCGTCAACTTAAGTTAAATATAAAAAATTAGCACGATATCACTTAACCAAAACGTATAACATAAAGCAAAAAAGCAAAATTGTTTATGTACAAATAATAAAAAAAATACAGAAGTTCCATAAACTTCATCTCGCTCTTTATGTCCAGACACAGTCTCTCGGTATTGGAGGATTAAGCAAAGAAAAATTGTTCCATCCAATATTATAGGGTTGAATTCGAGTAGCTTCGAATTTTGAGTATCATGAATTATTCAGAGATAATTATACAAGAGAAATACTGTGAAGTCTGATCTAAAATTAGAAGTACATTTATGCGACCTGCTATAGAGTACGTGAAACAATATTACACGACCTGTGCTATGGGATTATTGTAATACGTGGATTGTAAAGTGACGACGTTAAGTACGAAATAGTAATACGAAGGAAAGTTGGATATTGTAGCGGAAATTTGCTTCGTACTAAGTAATACTTATGTTAAAGTAATACTACAAGCGTACGTGAATCTTGAAACAGATAAAAAAAAAGAAAAAAAAGAGAAAAAAAAAAAGAAATTGATTTTATACACTGGATACAAGAATCAGTGTTATCTGAGACACCCTCTACATTTGATTTAACCAACCAACTTTGCGCAAGAATCATTTCTATCCGATTACTTTCACTTATTTCGAACTCGTGCGTCAATCATATTTTTGAAGCAGAGTTAATCTGGTCTAAGTAGATCACCTCAATATTTTTGGTTACCAATCCGTAATCTACCAATCAATTTAAAAGGTTGTACACCAAAAGTCTGTCTCGAGTCGTTGAATAAATACATCTCAAACGAGTGTAACGCGAAATCTGTCATTATTCGAACAGATGTTACGCGAACAAGCTAACGCATAGCGCGAATAATAATCCAAAAATAATTTTGTTCTTGCAACGCGGCAAAGGTGCCGATCCAATTAAAAAATTGCAATAATAATTTTAGTAGCTCTATGCGATATTACTCGGTCATGGTATTTTGCACCATAAGTCATAAATTTTCCTCAATATACTCCGCCATTTTCTTCCAGAGCTCCAGAACCATAAAACCTTACTAAATCATACTAATTGAAAGAAATTCAGCAGAGCTATGAAAAATGATGTACAAACTGTAGAATGTAATCGTCCGAAGAATAACTATAATCTTACAAAATACGATAAACCTTTTCGACGGTGCAGTGTACTCGAGGTGCTCTAAATACGGATCTATTTCTTTCTCAGTTCTTAAATCGTGAAAACTCAATCAACCCTTTATAGTCCGAATTTTGTTTATCGGAGAAAAGAACTATGATTGATCACGGTATCATACTTTGATTGCGGAATTTTTAAAGTAATAATTGCCGTAGATGGATCGTGGTATCGCTACAGTGGTACGGTAACAAAATTTAATAGTACAGTGATAACTAAGTGAGATGAATTTTTTTAAATAACACGTTCGCGGACAGTAAAAGTTTCAGCGAGGTGCAAAAATTGACAGTGATTTTATTTTTAAATTGGTTGTGATATCCGAAATTTGATTAAACACATTTTATAAGGGTAGTCAAATTATCATATTCTAATCGTTATATAGAATGATACTTAAAATTAATAACAAAATAAAAACTTAAGGTTACATAAAATTAAATTCAAAATAATTGACTTTAAGATTTGAATGCTATAGCATTCGTGTCATTCTGATTCGCATCAACATGAAAATTAATGCTATAGCATTTGGCGAACGTGTTAAGTCACATGGCGCCATAAAGGGTTAAGAAATTCAGGAATTTTAAGAAAACGAAAAGCGAGCAAAAAAAAAATAAAAAAGAAAGAAAAGAAGAAAAAGATAAAACGCTAGAAACTCCGGAAAACAATTATCCCGAAAATAATGAAAATCCGAGTGGACACAATACTTTCGGTGAGATCGTGGCCATGATGGTCATTAAACGCGTGCACGGTTACCGCGTATGCGAGGATTTCATGCATATTGCATTTTGTCAGCGCGGCGCCAGTAATAAAGAAGGATTATCATAATGAAATTCATTTTCAGTTATGCATGTACGTAACGTGACGCACAGTAGGAAGTGCATACGCGCCTCGACTCGCTCGAAAGGATATACGGTTGACCGTGAGAGGACATCTCTCGTCCTCGTTACGCTCGTTACCCTTGCCGAGTCGCGAGGAAACATAAGAAGCTGTACATACTCTGCAAAGATACCGAATGGATACGCGCAACTCATAGATGTATCAAACGTACGCGTGCATTTAACGCTAGATTTACGAAGTCCGTCCATTTGACGAAGTTCGAATTTCGCGCTTAACCCTTTCGGTACGAGATAATATATCCGGCATCCATCTGATGATCCGTGTGTAGGAGCGCCGGATATATTCGGCATCCATCTGATGATTTAGCGTTACTTATACAATTAATAGAATTTTATATAATTTTTTTTAACACTAGAACTACCGACGATTAAAGTGTATCTATTTCAACCAATGAATTGAAAGTAATAACTATTTGAAAAAAATACAGAATGTAAGGGAAATAGATCTTTACTCATTTTTGTTACAGAAAAGCACAATTGATTCCTAAAAATGCATCGTTATAGATTTATAGAACTTATACGAGAAATTGCAAACCAGTCATTTTGACCACCTCGGTAGTTCTAGTGTTAATATTAACACTAGAACTACCAAAGTGGTCAGAATGACCCATTCGTAATTTTTTATAGAAATTTTACAAACTGACTAAACCATCTCGCAGGCAATTTTCCGTGATTTTCTGTTAAAAACGTAGACAAAGCTTTGTTGTTGCATTACGTATTTTTTTATATACCTTTCATAATCATTTTTCGGTAGAAATAAGTATGCTTTAATCGTAAGTAGTTCTAGCGTTAAAACTATGAACGGCGTTAAGCCGCCCTGTCGTCGCGTTAGTTAGTACCGTCTCGTTATCGAGTCGTAACTATCTGAATCCTCTATGGGACCGTGTGACTTAGAAGTTACAAACTCATGTATCTATATTTTAAAACATTAATTTTCTTTAGGTATCACTGCGCTATTAAATTTGATTACTGTATTACTATAGTGACACCACGATCCGTCTACAGTAATTATTACTTAAAACATTTTCGAATCAAAGTGAAAAACTGTAATCAGTCGTATTTTTTTCTCCAATAAGCAGACAAAATTCGGGCTATAGAGTTAACCCTTTGCACTCGAACATGGCCTCTCAAGCGACATCAGAGTTCATTACTGATTACAGAGGATGAACTTATGCCGTTTCCTTCAAGTTTTCTATTTGAAATGGCAAGAGACGGTGAATCAAAAACTATGGTACCGAGATATGGCACGATTTCTGTTTGCACACTTTCCTATGAAAATGTCGCGAGATGGCTTCGAGCGCAAAGGGTATTAACCCTTTCGTTACGGGTGCCGATATATATCCGGCAACTTGCATATACGAGCGCCGTCCTTCGTTTATCAAAAAAGAATTTACCGCATCGATAGAGTATCTCTTGATTCTATCGACTCATATTGGATTAATTCTAATAAACGTATATTTTTAATGCGAAAAACGTACTTGTAAACACCGAAGACTACCGACGTGCACTGTGCACACTTTTTCGCCACTCCGACGGAGCGGACTGCCGAAACGAAAGGGTTAATCCTTTGCACTCGCGAACTTTTTTAAGTTTCAAAGGACCACTGTGAAAACTTAGTGTCCTTTTGGAAAGAGAAACAGAAAATTACAAATGTTTACGATCTTTTATTTACTTAGTTAATTCACTTTATTTCAAAACAAAAGAAATGTTTGAATTGACCAAGATACAGAATTTAATTCAAAATTTAATCTCTGAAGAAAATTATGTCGCCGCAGCGGCGCCAGTCGACTGCAAAGGGTTAATAATAAACGTTACGTGTTCACTTTAACAATTACTGTCCTCCTTCTCTCCAATCCTACAATTCATCCTATTAAAAACAGCCAAAAAACGGAACAGTTCATAGCCTAAGCGACATCGGGTCGCCTGACCTGCAAGGCCGTCTCACCCGGAAATTACTCTGCACGGCGATACCAAACGTATACGCGCGATAAAAAAAAAAAAAAAAAGATACGAAACACACGTACGCGACACGCGAGTCCATGGAACGTGCACAAATGTATCGGAGACCGATTGAAAGTGCAGAACATGCATCGCGAAGAAACGAGTTCTCCAACGATGATTCGCCTCGATCCGCGACGAAGTCCTTCAACGTGCACACTTCCGCCAGAGGCCTGTCGATAATTGGAAGTCGTTCCACTTCTTTGCCTCTGCCAACTCTCATCTTGGAATGCGACCGGCACCGGTGTACGCCGACACGTTCTACGAGGTCTGCACGGCCAACCGTGGCGTAACACACCAGGAAACGGTACAATGAACTTCTTCATGCTCGAATAGAGATATGCTGTTAGAAGTGTGTCTACCTGTTCTTCGGAGATTGCTGACTCGTAATTAAAGGAGAGGATGGATAAGATAAGAGGAACAGGAATGCCAAAAAGAAAAACAAAAATTAACGGCCGATGTTGCAACAGATTTAACGAAGGAAAAATGGTAAAAAGGTGTTTGAATCGATTTGAAGATCTTCGTATGGAGATTTATAGATTTATAGATTTATAGATTTATAGATTTATAGATTTATAGCTTTCGATGGAATCTGCTATAGCGGTATGGGTAAAATGAAGAAGAAAGAAAATGGAGAAGTCTAATATTCTACAGTTTGCGGTAAAATAATATTCTAGGTTGTGTTAATTCGACGAGCGAAAATTTGTCTATAATATTTTCAACATTTATAAATTAGTAAAATGAATGAGTTGACGAGCCTTGCGACTTACTATTTATTAAAATAATCTAAATGGTATTGTTTGAAGATGTATGAAATTGTATTCGAACTCAAGTTTCCTCAGAAATGAAGCTCCGTTTGAGGAAACTTTACTGTATATCTCCGATTCAATTTTACGCGAGGAATCAACCTTTCACCGTTTGTACCACGATTTCGGAAACATCCCGTGTATTCGTAAAATTGTTGGAGTGCGATTAAGAAAATATGCAATCTGATTTAAAAGTTTCGATTCGAGACAGCGGGAGATAAAAGGAGAACGATTTTGGTTTAATTCGATTCGAGGATCTCAAAATGAAGATAACTCATTGGTGTAATTATAAAACTGGAATGGAATTGAATCCTTATTATTAAAATGGAAAGAGGACAGAACAGAGGGGGAAAAGCAAAATCAAACTGCAGATTCGATTCAAGGATCCCAATTCAAAAGCTTATGGATATTACACCCAAAGGATGCAAGGGAACGGACGCAAGGAAAAAGGGAATACTAAAAAAGACAACTGAATCGGGGCTTCAAGATCCCACGCTGAAAATTACAGGTAAAAATATCGTTTTATCCGTGAAATCACTAAATTGCAATCGAAGGAAAGGGTTATCAAAGAAAGCCAATCAGCCAATGAGAGAAAAAAAAAGCAGAAAATAAGGGAATCGAATCGATTGGAGTGCATCGATTGAATAATCTGCGGGTATATTAGCTGCATAGTCGCGCAATAGTAACTCGGAGTGCGTATCGTATTCCATCGTGATCGGAACGCACGTGAATTGAATTTTAAAAATTCACCATGAACCTGATACTCGATTACGCGCTGCTGTAAGCTAAACCGATCCGCATAATTTGCTAAACGACCGATACATCGATTTAATCTGACGCGCAATCCACGTTTCATTCACGCATTCCGTCGTGATTTTCTGCAAGCGCGAACTTGCCATTAACGCTCCGTAAAGGGGTTCTTCGTTTTCACATAGTCGTAGTCGAAAGAAAATATTTTCTAAGAGTAGAATTAGCGTAGAAAATTGTAAAATTTTATATATAAATTCCTGAAACTGGCATTGTAGGCTGGGTTTAAAATCGAGTTATGAGAATTTAAGTCACTTTTCTCCGAACTACACGTTCCAAGATGGCGTACGCGGTATCTTAGGAACCATTAAATTGATCGACTTTAATTTTTAATATTAAATGGAACTTTAATTTTGAGACTCTCAACCTAGTTTAAATTAAATTAAAAAGAATATCATAAATCGTAAAACAATTTTCGTGAAATTGAAATTTCTTTTTTCACACCATTCTATGAATTTTCGATTCTTATTTACAAAAATAGGTTTCATATCCCAAGAAATTCGTATCGACTATAATTCCACTTCACTTGGCAATTTTAGACTATTCTCTAGACGAATTGCAATGCACGAAATTTAAGCATACTTAAGATGCGCATCAAATTATACGGACAAATATTACGGCAAATATTATGAAATACAGTTAAACGACACACGCAAGTATATACGAAATTTGATCAAAATCTGGTTCATAGTTCTTCTAAAAAAAAAAAAAAAAAAAGAAAAAAAACGAAAAGAATTTCTAAAATTGACCTATTTTTCGAATCACTGAAGTAGAAAGACTCCTTAAGAAAACACGGGACGTAATAGGCGATTCCTTATTAGTTTCTGGCTCACCTTCTATACGTTCCGAGGTTACATAATGGGATTGCTTCGACGATAATCTTCGTGTCGAAGGAAGAACAAAAGACGAAAAAAAAAAAAAAAAAGAAAGAATAGAAAAAAGAAAAAGATGCCTGTGATGGAACGTACATGCAATGTTCGTGACGAGAGATCCGTGAACGCTTCGACGATGAATTCCTTCACGTTCTATCAGCGGTAAATAGTTTCATTCCCCAGACTGCATATTTAACAGACAGCGCGTCCAAAGTATAAAGAGTACTCGTTTATGCACTTGAACTTCGAGTGCATCGCCGCAGCGCTATACCGGTTTGCAGGAGTAGAATATTTGTTTGAAGAATACTTGTGTTAATGAGCAAAAACGAGGCAACCGCACAGTGATACGAAGTCGGAGTAGTGTTTGAAAACCAGTTTCCATCGTAAGGGGATAGATAGTTGGGTAATGAAAGAATAGTGATCGATGGTACGGTATCGGATCGATAAGTTATATTCTTACGATAAAAGAAAGAGAAGAAAGAGAAGAAAGAAAAGAAAGAAAAGAATAGAATTTACGTTAACACTTTGCACTGTAAGCGAATTTCATTTTACTTTGGCGATCTGTGTACTTGATACAAGCTTCGATACGAACGATTATAAAAAATATATACATTGAAAAATGATATATTTAATGATGTATTTGATACAAGCTTCGATACAAACGATTATAAAAAAATATATACATTGAAAAATGATATATTTACGATGTGATCGATTTTATTAAGTTTGAACGCGTTAATAAATATTAAAAATAAAGAAAAAAAAGAAGAAAAAAATATGAAATATTCTACTACTCACAAATAAACTATCAACTTCGCGAACAATAATACACTAACAAAAAAACAAGATACAACTACTGAAATTTCTAAAAAAAAAAAAAATACCAAGCTTCTCCGGAAAACATTTCTTCTACAGAAAGCAGAACTCTGTGATCGATTCAAAATAAACAATTAATAAAAAACAAATTTTTCTCCGATTTATAAAACAGGAAAAAGAATTACATTCGAATTACACGTAGGAGTGGAACAAATTACGTCGCTCAAGCAAAGGAATACGACAACGGCGAGGTCAACGTCGATGAGAATCCTTCTTCCGACTTCATACGCTTCTTCCTTGGATCGTTAAACACACGACACGAGTGGAACTGCTAATTGTATACCGTTACTGTTCTAAACAGTGTTCACGTGAATCATGATCGTCGAAATCGTCTCTCGAACGGAGTACGTTCACTCGTCGAGGAATATTCCTTGAAACTCGAATAATGATATATCATTTCGAACTGACTCGGGTGGGTCTCTTCTTGCACGAAGAGAAAAAAAAAAGAAAAAAAAAGAAAAAAAACTACCACGTGTGCATTTCATGTTACCGAAGCGACGACGTGATAGGAGATACGTAACGATCGGAACGAATCGAATGGAGCAACCGACAGAAGAAAACAACGGACAGAAAAGAGACAGAGACAGAGAGAAAGAGAGTGATAATAGAGGGAGCTGGACTTATGATTGTTTCCAAATGAATTTCCAACTAACCAATTCAATTCCGATTTCCGCGTGCGATATGCACTCGACTATTCATAATTACTCGATAGTTAGCAACCACAGGGGTCGAAGTTTATGGCTTCGCAACTCGCCGGTAATTGGATTGTCTGTCGACTGACCGAACGCTTCCATAATTCTTTGTACGTAGCGTAAAATCGAAATGGCGATTGCGCTCTGAGCATCGTGCCATGTTACTCTGACACGTTTTCCTCCAAACATTTTTCTACGATTCGTTTTTCAACAACGAAAGTGATTTCATCACGTTGCGTCTACTGTTATTAACATTCGCTAATTTTCACGAATATTCACGGCGGAGTGCGTCGATCGTAATTTTTTTTTAAGGTTCGTTTCATATCGGTACTCGTATTTTTTGGCTTATGAGCGAACATTGACGCGCTTCGATTTTTTTTAATTTCTCGTTTTCTGGATTCAAAGTATTTACAATCGATTCCTCGCGCGGAATTATAAGGAATTTTGAGTACACTTTTGTAAGATTTGTTTTCAACATTGGAAGTGATCTTATCACGTTACGTCTACTGTTATTAATATTCGCTAATTTTCACGAATATTCACGGCGGAGTGCGTCGATCGTAATTTTTTTTTAAAGTTCGTTTCATATCGGTACTCGTATTTTCTGGCTTATAAGCGAACATTGGCACGCTCCGATTTTTTTTAATTTCTCGTTTTCTGGATTCAAAGTATTTACAATTCCTGGCACGGAATTATAAGTAATTTTGTCGACTGCATTGTGGAGCGTGAAATAGCTTATGATGCTTACATTAGGGCACTGTGTTCATACGTAAAATTTATATGCGATCAATGTTATTATTTACAATCATCATTTTCTTCTTTTATTTATATCTAAAAATGTTAAATATTAATTAAAAATATATCGTCAGCCCTAACTTTAATTTCAATTTATAATATTGAAAATTATTGAACGCGAATTGAATATTTGTTATACTATATTAACATGTAATATTCATTATTGACATATTGATAATTAACTGCAAGAATTATTAAACGGAGCAATTAACGTATGCAGTTATTAAAAAAAAAAAAATCATACGGTAAAAAAAATAATTTGCCGACTCGAATCGTCGCAAATAAAGAACATCGTTCTTAAATTTGCATATTTTGACTGGAATTAACATGTACATTTATTATCGACCTTCCCGTCTCGTCATTTTCTATTAGATGTTTCATAACAATAAGCGAAAATTGGATGGGCTGTTTCCATTGGGTCTCTTTCAGAAGTCTGTTTAACCAATCGTTTTCGCAAAGGTGTTATCCTGTCTCGTCTGACGCGAATCGAAGCGTTAATATGAGAAGTTTCGCGTGAAAAGTTTCACGAAATTACATTACGCTGAAAAGTTTTCACGCCTTATTAAGATCTTGTTAGAAGGAGCAGAACGTTTTAAGGATACTTTCGTCCTCCTCCCTACTCCCTCCGTCCACTTTTTTCTCTTACTTTCTCCGTCTCTCTATAAAACACGTAATATTCCGTTTTCGCGAACGTTTAATAAAGTATTATAACGTTGTTTACGATGCATTTCGAAGACAATATTGAAATACATTAGAAGTTTGAGTGCAAGAATGTTAACAAAGAAAATTTATGGATCACTGCTATCAATGAGTAAAACTGATCCGACGATGAGAAAAGTTGCACCAAGTACGTTTATAAAGTGTCTTCATTATGTTCATCTTTTTCTAAGTACTATTTTTTCGCAGATTTAAAAGTTTCGGATTTACATTTCGCTTTTTATCTGTTCACATCTTATTGAGAATAAAAAAAAGAAAAAAAAAATAATAAAAATAATATGTATAAATATAATTTATTGTACTGTTATCTGAATATTATTATTATTTATTGTTTGTCTTATTTTCGATGAAAGATAAAGTTTTAAGCGTGTTAAATATGTAATATTGTAAAGGTAAATATTTAAAAAATGTCTCCTAGGAAATATGATTAATAAAATTATAAATTATAGCATGCGTAATATTATTCTAAATATTTTTGTGTTTTGTAAATATACAATTTTGAAAAAAAATTGTTTCCTTTCGAATAATCTCTGTGTAAGTCAGCTGTGCATTTCGGAGTGATAAAATAAAATAAAATCTCACCATACCCGTACCTAACCAGATTTTTGATCAGCAATGAGTAGTCGAAATGCAATTATTTTACGTGTTTCATACGATGCAACATTATTCCTAATGAAACATGACTGTAATTATATGACAGCTTTTATCGACTCATTATTAACAGGCAGAGAATGATTTTAACGGGAAATTTTATTCGCTTTTATCGTTTAAGCGTTTATTAACTCCATTCACATTTTCTTCGCTCTTTTTTTTTCTTTTTTTTTTTAGTAATTTAAGGGCACATGCACTTTATAGTTCTTTAAACAATAATGTCAATAAAATTTCTTTTCTTTTCTTTTCTTTAAAGTATCTCTTCGTGTCATTTATTAAAATTAAAATGAGTATCGTTTATTTAAATTACTATTCCACTATCTGAGCGATGTATTTTTTTTAAATACAAAATTTAAATATTATTTTAAATGTTATTTAAATATCTTTTTCAAATACAAAATTTAAATATTATTTTAAATGTTATTTAAATATCTTTTTCAAATACAAAATTTAAATATTATTTTAAATATTACTGAAACATTTTTTTCAAATACAAAATTTAAATATTTCTTTTAAATATTACTGAAATATTTCTTTTAAATACAAAATTTAAATATTATTTTAAAAATTACTGAAATATTTCTTTTAAATACAAAATTTAAATATTATGTTAAATGCTATTTAAATATTTTTTTTCAAATACAAAATTTAAATATTATTTTAAATATTATTAAAATATTTCTTTTAAATACAAAATTTAAATATAAAAAAAATACACTGCTCAGACAGTGGAGTAATAAGTTAAATAAATGGTACTCATTTTAATTTTAATAAATAACGCGGAGATGCTTTAAATATATATTAAAAAAAAACAAAAAAAAAAAA
>SMSQ01025864.1:61471-130498 GCA_019453375.1 Ctenoplectra terminalis | reverse complement strand
AAGTAGCAACAACCGTAGGGAAAAAGTTAAACGTACGTAAATTTCGATTGAAAACACCCAATTAAGCCAGAATAATTCGTAGTAATTTATTAAACGCCCACAGGCTGTTCCGATTTGATTAAAAATAAATTGTATTGGTTTAAATTTGATTAAACACGACGAAATGTGCTCATCGAAGTATTGATTTTCATTTTGTTTCAATGTATCTGATCGAAGAAAATGTTCTAACGATGATATATATATATAATATAATAATATAATAATATAATAATATAATAATATGTACGTATAAGGCAAACTGCTTAGAATATAGTTTTGAGCGATTTCGGCGGAGAATTGCAACGACAACTTCGGATTGCGCGATGGCAAACAGGAACCTCGTTTCCCTCGATCCTGTCGAAGTGTCAGAAACACTTCGGCCGATCGACTTCGACTAATTTGCTTCAACGATACTGCGTATCGAGTCAACTTCGACAACTTTCGACCTGGGATGCATACTCGAGCAGCGATCTTCGAGATCGTTTCTCGAATCCAGGTTAGCGAAGAGATAGGATAGTGCAAAGTCCGAGTTCAATTATTGAGATCCAACGATTAAGCGAAACGAAACGCGATAAATTATTTAACCCAACGGATATAAGAATAATTTTTTAGCAGTTTGGTTGAGATCGATGCGGACAATTCTATCTTTCAAATATCTATCATCGAATACGATATTTAATTCTCCGTAATAATAATATCGCACTGCATCGTACAAGCAAAAATAATTTTACACGCGATCCTGCTAAGAATTGCACGATTGTTGTATAAGCAAACATCAAGCTATCGCTCGATATTGGCCTATGCCTACTGCCAAAAGTTCATCGATCCAACTGATTGACCCAAAAACCCCTCCGGTGTTACCGGCTGTTATAAAAATTCATCACAGAATAAAAGATTGCTCTTTCTCTTCCATTGCGTTGTACTATCCGCCAAAAAGTTTGTAATATAAATATACGTGTTTGCACCCGAAACTCGATCTTTGTTCGTGATTCTCTGAGCTCCTGTATCCGGATCCCGCCATAACGGTGTTTTATCAAATCAAAAATGTATCCTCTAACGGTCCATTTTTTTAACGAGACGGTACAATTACAGGATTCCAACCATCAAACACCCTCTACAATACGTGACTTAAAAGTTACATACTCTGTAAAGATACTCATCGGTGTATTATTAAATTCTATTACAATACTATCGTAGCGATACCTCGCAATCTATTCAATTCCCCATTTAAAATAAGAAAACTGTAATAAAATGTAATATTTTGTCCGATAAGCAAAGAAAATTCCGGTTAGAAAAAGTTAACGAAGAAGCCTGTTTGAACCAAAACTTAAGACAAAGAAAGACAGATCCAGCTACCCGCAACCAAGCATTCCTTAACCCTTTCGCTTCGAGCGCCGTATATATTCGACGTCCATGCGATGTGTACACAAGTGCCATCCATAGTGCCACCTGCATGCCCTTCCATAGATTTTCTGCTTTTATACTTTTTTCTATGAAGGATACCAATAGTCTTTGTAGAAACTTAAGGAGACGTACCGATAATATCGATCGTTAATCCTTATTGATACGCGCTGATTATACGACCTGATTATGCGCTCCCACAATATGTGGTTTACACGGTTAATACCACAACTGTAATTGGTCTAATGCTTTTAGAATAACTAGTATCATTTTGTATAAGTCTTTTCGTATTAAAAATGTAAACTATACTTGTTATATTAGAGCAACGATCGTTTTATTAACACATTGACGACTTTGTACAGCTATTTTCTGGAAATGGTTTCTCGCCGTCATTTCGATGTTCGTATACTAATACACACTGATGCTATTTTTAAAGAAACATTAAAAAATAGTGTAACAGTGATTTTAACTCTTTTCTTATTAATAATTATGCTAGAAATAATAATTATGCTAATCTAAAGGCGATGCGAAAAATATGCGGCCGTCAAAGTGTTAACACTTTAACAACCGGGAGCCTATTTTACAGCCAACGTTCGTCTATCGCTTGCTGCTTAACATTAACATTATGAAAATGAAAAATTTTATCAAATTTAATTACCCTACAATAAGAGAAACGATATACCAAACATTCCCACGAATTTCGATCTAAAAACAGAGTTACAAGAATAAGCGCTTGTATTTCCGCACGATAGCCAAAACCGAGCCAGTGTTAGCGATGTACCCGAGCTCGAATCAACCGGTCGACAAAGTGTTAAGCACAGTTCTTATTCAAGACTTGGAAAAATATACACGAGATCCACGCGCACTGTGCACATTTCTGGGGCTTCCCCGTTCAGCGATGGCACTTCGGCGGACTGGACTGCGAAAGGGTTAAAACACAACACAACCGTGCAAAGTAGCTAAAACACCCAAGCAAACGACTTCATCGTTCAATTCCGAACAAAACTGCCCCGACTCAACCCTAGCCGCAGTCAACACGATCAACCTACCATTCACCCAAAGATCCACGCCCCGAGTAAGTTCCAAACCATTCTTCGAGTCAATTTCCTACAGCGCGAAACAATGGATCGCACCAATATGGGAGCTCGAACGATGATACACGTAACATTGGAACCTATCTGGAAAGGTACGACTCTATCTTACCGCCATTATCGAGCGTCGACGACTATCGCGTGTCCCTAGAGTTCCCATGATCATAAACTCAATCGTTGATAACGTGGATGATGATCGTGCGCTAAATTGACCCTCCTGAAGAGACCGGTGGCAGGGCGAACGTGTTAGAGCCGAGCGAAGGGACGGGCCTACGAACGGATGCGGCGATCATCAGCGGGGAAAAAGCACACCGGCTAGGCAAAGTGGCCGGGGGTGTACCCCCTTTTTTCATTTAAATTACTCGAAGGCGGTAGTGCCGCGACACGGCCGGCATACCTAATGGCCGCATATTGTGCGCTGCCACTGCCACTCAAGGTGAGCCGAACACACTGCTACGTCAACGAATCGTAGACCTGTTCCTGACAGCAAAATAATACGAGTTGCTCGTAATCCGTGGCTGAGCTTCGTTCACCGATATACCGCGTATTACCGCTTCGCTGTGAACGTCTTTGCCGAAAAATGGGTCCACCGTGTACGGGTGGCGTATGTTATATTTTCCCGCTACACGTTTCTTCGCGCGTTTATATAGGGTTACTTCTTGACATCGGGTATGGTAAGACAAAAATTACGGAGCGAAACGTCACGGTCTGGATTATATTTGGTGGCGGAAAAGGTTCGTGCGGATTTATGCTACAAAATTCAAGTCCGAAGTTTCCTGAAATGTACTTTTATTTAATAAAGCAATTTTGTTTCTTATTATTCGTTTCTGTAGCTCTTTCCCGATGTTTTTTAAACTTACACGTTCCACTGACGTAAAAATCTAGAGTTCTGATCGTGAAAAATAAATTAACTGGTGGTTAAAATATCGCAAAATTCCCATAGATCTCTATTTTTTGAGTATTTCTACGTCGATGTAAGATTACGAAGAAGGATTGTATTTTGAGTACCTGGTTGCTCTACAAACAAGCGTAAAAATTTCGGTAGCCAACGTAAGGGTTGATAGAATCAGTATATCGTAAATTTAATTTATATCTAAAGTGAAAAAAAAAGATATTCGTTGAAGTAAATTTATGAGGAATTATTTGAGCCGTTTAATGCAATTTTATGTCTATTTGGTTTGATACAACTATACTGAATAAATTACAGACTTACATAAAAGAGATGCAACATTCTTCGATATTACTTTATTTTCCACAACTTTTATTTAATTATTTATTATAAAACGATCATGTGTCTTAACATTAAACGACTCGAATACATCTTAATTCTAGTTCTCCGTTGAAGCGATCGTTTCTAAAAATCACTTATCGCTCATCATTATTTGTAACTATTTATTTTAATAAATAGAAAGAAACGAAATACGTAATATCTCGCGGTCCCCAATGTGTTAACCACGATCATAAAGAGGGAGCACGCGCATTTTTATTAATCTCCCAAATGATCGTATCTACGAATAGGATGACACAGACTCGCGCGTCACAGACGGGTCACAGAGATGGATTTCCTTTATGGGAAACGAGGATTAGCTTTTTCTTGGATGATCCATGTAGGAGGAACGTTGTCGAGTGGAAGTGGTCGAGGACGGTACCAGAAGGTGAACTTGACTGACAATCAGAATTGGATAGAGTAGGTGAAGAGTTTGAGTAGCTTGAATGGTGAGATTGAGAGAGGTTGATTTCAATGGATCATTGATGGGGGATTCGAATGGTTTAATGAGTCGTTAAAATAGGTTTTGAAGGTGAAATCTTTTTGTATTATACGAAGAACACGTGACTGTTGTGTTGGCTGCAGTTTGAAGTATTGATTATAGAAATATAATTAATATAATTACTACAATCACTGTAAATTTAATATTTTATGAGCGCAATAACTTGAAAGAATTTCTATGAAAGTGTATTTAATTATTTTGTCCGCATATGTTTCATTGACACTAAAATTTGTCGTTACGACCAATTTGTAGTTTTCAATACAAGTTTTATAAAAAAATTTATGAGTTTGCAAAGTTTTTCATGATTTCTAGTTAAAAACATAAATAAAATTTCGCCTCTCTTGCATCGCATATCTGTTCATACATCCTTAATTTTTATTTGTTTAACAGAAATAAATGTATTTTAAACGTGGGCAGTTCTAGCGTTAATGGTTCTTGAAACGAATTTTACAGAGCGGAATAAATATCAGGTTGATTCGCAATGGTTCGAGAGATACACGCTGCTTTAAAATTCCGGTCTGTTGATGATGAACAGTTAATAACTGTTTATTCATTAGCAAACAAAGTATACATACACCCATTGTGCTAATACGCTATTAAAATATGCAACAGGCATCCGTACTTCGATATGTATTTTTGTCAATAAAACAACACACAACTACTGTGCTCTTAAATGAAAGATTTTTACGATTTAAATACACCAACCACAGGACACTTTTACAAAAATAATTGAACTCCCCGTTTAAATAATTGTCTTAGTTAATATCTCAAAAAAAAAACTTTTATCAGAGCAGACCGAGGCGACTCGCATAATTTTCTGTTTGATAGTGAAAAAATAGTAAAAATTTAGAAAGTTAACCTTTTATTGTACATTCGTAATTAATACAGATTTAATTTGAACATTAATGATACAAAATATTTTTAAACTTAAAAATCTTTCTTTCGACCGAATTTTTATTCCGATCCGATTCCACTTCGAACCAAACATTATTAAATTAAATACATTTTACCAATAAATAATAATAAATTAAATTTCCACAACTAACTTCGCGAACACTGATGTTTAAGTCGACTCTAAATATTTCAGTTCCTATAAACGAATTTATGAATATTGTATATATCTATAATTATTCAGTTTCATACTAATCTAATATTGTATATATCTGCATAATGCAGCTATAATTCCTAATAATTTTCAGAGATGAATACGACTTTAAATAAATAAATAAATAAATAAATAAATAAATAAATAAATTAATTAATTAATTAACTTATAACAAGCTTTCTATTTCCTTTCTGCTCTCATTCAAGTTAACCCCTTGTGGCTTACCATTTCTTCAATCTTCGTGCATATTAACAATAGTTATTCACGTTTTTGATACTCCGCCAAACGCAAAGTATCGAAATATTACACGTATTCTGTAGTTGCTAATTTTCAATCTCGTAAATTTAAATTACAGTTAAAGTTAAAATTGAACTTTGTCATAAATATTGTGTCTATTTATTGTGTTTTAACCAGAATCGGCGCCACGAGTGTGACTTGTGGTTATACGGCAAAGAGTTAACTCAAATACTGTCGCTCATCGCAAGATGATACGCTATATTATAACACGACATACGAATTCTACACGAAATAATAATTCTACGCACAAACGGAAGTGGAGTAGCAAAAACCAAGAATATAAAAAGAAATCCGAAAAAAGAACATGTTCTGTGTTCGAGGTTTGATGATCGTTAATCAACAGCACCTTAATTGTACTGCATCAAAAAGGTGGGACCACATTTAATCCCAGCGTGTCCCAAAGAGTTAAACGGTACGCCAATTTTGATCGATTTTCCATTAGGCTGTTCGCTACGATACGAATTCAAAAACACATGATCCAAAAATGGCGACTAATTCAAGAAGAAAATTGTAAGTCCGCGAAGGAAAGTCGTAAATAACTCTGTTCAATATATTTCAATAAAACCTATCAACGAAGCATCAAAGCAACGACGCGTCTAAACGAAAAGTTCAGCGCCCATCAGCAATAACAAACGTGTTAGCGTTTAACCTATTAACCCTTTGCACTCGGGAACTTTCTTAAGTTCCAAAGGACTGCTGCGAAAACTTAGTGTTCTCTTGGAAAGAGAAACAGAAAATTTCAAATGTTTACGATTATTTATTTACTCGGTTAATTTACTTTATCTTAAAACAAAAGAAGCGTTTGAATCGACGAAGATACGCAATTTAATTCAAAACTTAATCTCTGAAGAAAATTACGCACGTCGCCATAGCGGCGCCAGTCGAGCGCAAAGGGTTAATATTCGACCGCGATCGTGAAAATTACACAATTTCCAACACGATCATCGCGATCACACCTTACGATTCTTAACAGCCAATTGCTTACAAATTTGGCCATTCAAAAATGAAACAGATCAGCCAACCGGCGCACACGGATCGTGACGGTTGGATTAAAATTCAACGCGACGAGGCTCGCTCGAGCCATATTCTTGCTGCTGTACGCTGTTCCAACGCAGAAGGTTATTAAGCTGGTAGATAAGCGAGCAAAGGTACGTGTACAATAAACCGAGCAACTGAGCGTGACGCGAAGCGGCGCGAGGAAGCGCAAACATCCATTTACGTTCGCAACGGATGCGTAAATACGTGTGCACTGATAGAGGAAGAAGCGGACGTTCAATGTTGTTGGCCACGGGCGTAAAAAGAAAGGCAATACCTGGTCGGCGGGTCCGACATGTTCGGATAAGCTAATTAACGATCGAACGACGTCGGAAGTAATTAGTCGCGTATCCTATTCGCGACATAATTAAACGCCGGTTAGAAAGCCTCTGGCCCCCTTTTGTTGCGAATTAATTTGTATATTTCGGCGATTCTCTGTCGACGAATAAACGTTGGTTAAATGAAATCAATTTCGGACAAACGAGAAACCATTTTGACGATAGAAGCGAAAGAAATGTCGGGTTAAGTTTGATGTGTCCGCTGAAGCGGCGATAGCGGTGGATAATGGTTTATTCGAGTTTACTCGACACGGGGGTGCGTGTCCGGGAAAGAATAATAGGCTTTGCAAGAAACGTATTTATTCGACTGTTTTTCACTGTTCCGAGCCGAGGAAATTGCACTTTGAATGAGACGTAGCAATTATCGATGCTAATGCGAGGAAAAAAGTAAGGTATCATTGGTGAATGTTAAGGTTAAACGGTTCTGGAGGAATGTTTAACGCTGGAACTATCGAACCGGTCAAATTGACTCGTTCGTAATTTCTTGTAGAAATTTTAGAAATTTGGAACGATGTATTTTGGGTGATTTTCTACGACTTTTTGTATGAAATATATACAAAGAATTGCCCTTATTATAGATACTTTTTAAAATTCATTTTTATTTCTTTGATACAAATAAGTCTACTTTAACCCTCTATGGGTTTGTGCGACTTAAAAGTTACAAACTAATGTATCTATATTTTAAAAAATTAGTAGCGACACCATGATCCATCTATAGTAATTATTAGCTTAAAAATTTTCAAATCTAAGCGAAAAACTGTGNTAGAAGCGAAAGAAATGTCGGGTTAAGTTTGATGTGTCCGCTGAAGCGGCGATAGCGGTGGATAATGGTTTATTCGAGTTTACTCGACACGGGGGTGCGTGTCCGGGAAAGAATAATAGGCTTTGCAAGAAACGTATTTATTCGACTGTTTTTCACTGTTCCGAGCCGAGGAAATTGCACTTTGAATGAGACGTAGCAATTATCGATGCTAATGCGAGGAAAAAAGTAAGGTATCATTGGTGAATGTTAAGGTTAAACGGTTCTGGAGGAATGTTTAACGCTGGAACTATCGAACCGGTCAAATTGACTCGTTCGTAATTTCTTGTAGAAATTTTAGAAATTTGGAACGATGTATTTTGGGTGATTTTCTACGACTTTTTGTATGAAATATATACAAAGAATTGCCCTTATTATAGATACTTTTTAAAATTCATTTTTATTTCTTTGATACAAATAAGTCTACTTTAACCCTCTATGGGTTTGTGCGACTTAAAAGTTACAAACTAATGTATCTATATTTTAAAAAATTAGTAGCGACACCATGATCCATCTATAGTAATTATTAGCTTAAAAATTTTCAAATCTAAGCGAAAAACTGTGAGCGATCGTAATTTTTTCTCTGATAAGCAGACAAAATTCGGGCTATAAAGGTTAATCGCCGGTAGTTCTGGTGTTAACCTTGCTACGGTCCTCAAATTCTTTTCTCTCTCGTTGGAAAAAATTTCTAATAATGATGAAAATGTGTGTCTAACATAGAATCGAGAAAAGGAAATTTGCGTATTGAGAATAGTTTTTTTATATTTTTCTGGAAATTAGGAAATTATTTAAGGAAAGATTTATTATTATGTTATATAATTCTTTAACTCGATAAGGTCAAAAATAACCCAAAGATCGGAGCAGGGTTAATATTTAGGCATATTATGATTCTTGTTGTGATGGTATGTTTGACGTTAACACATTGCCAACGAAATATATTTTTTCTAAAATGTATTTAAAACAATTTTTTATTTTTAAATCCTATGTTACGCGAATTTCTAACAGAAAGCTTGAAAATAAATTTCACCGATTCTGTATAAAAGTATCGTAGAATAAAATACCATAGAACGAAATATAAGAGTAGAATGATATTTACATATTGCGAATAATGCGATAGGAAAACGAAAGATCTCCCTGAACGATAAGCAATGTGTTAAATAATCTTTTCTGAATACCAAAATAAACAGTGAGTACAATTTTTAAATAAGCAACGAGCACACAACCGACTGAAAGTTAGAGGTAACGTTTAATTTTGTATTCAGAATATTAATTTTAATTTTTAAATTGTAATTAAAAAAATTCATTTCGACTTCGTAGAACTGCGAACGAACCGCTGCCAACATTTCGCTTGCCATTGAATTATGTGTGCTTAAACAATGTTTAAGCTTCAGCAAATATGTGATAGAATTTTTTTAATTATCATTTACTACGAAACAAAGTACGAATAAACTAACGATTGAAAATTTTTGAACATATATGAACAATTTAGTAATCATTTCTGAATGAATTTCAAATTAATTTTCTTCCATTTTGTGTCCAACACGCTTTGAAAAAAAGAAAGAAAAAAAAAAAAGGTAACGAAACAAGAAGCATAGGAATATTTGCAAAACCGGATAAAAAAAAATGTTCATTTAACACAGATATGTAAACTGACCTTAAAGACAGTTTATGCAATTTGTTTTAAGTATGAAAGCTAATTGTGTATAATCTATGGTACGTCATGGAGCACGGTGTGACCTGTATTGCTTATCTTGTTAATACTCGTGTGTGTGTTCAGTGTTAACAGTTTTGATAACACTGACTTCGTTTCACAGCGTGCTTAATACGTATAGAACTGTTTTAATACTTTTTTTTTCTCTTTTTAAGTGCAAGGTTGAAGTACGGAATAACTGTTGTAGAAAGGTTGAATAAAAATGTGACAAACTGGGTACACATCTTTATCTAGTATTATCTTTGTAAGTATTGATTTTTAGATTTGTGCTAAATAGACATTTCTCTGTTTACTTTTACACGTAGCGTGTAATTTTAATTTCAACAATTTCTTTTCTTTTTTCTTTTCTTTTACTTTTCTTCTTTTTTTTTTTTTTTTTTTTTTTTTTTTTTTAAAAAAAAAAAAAAAAATGAAATTATACAAAAAGGAATAAATTTTAATTATTTTGCAGCATAGCAGAGATAAGAAATCAGTACAAGATTATTTTTAAAACGAGGAAACAATTGAGCCAAGCATAATTGTGACTTGTACGCGCACAATAAGCTATTTAAATAATGCTGGCTAAATATTGATCGACAAAATGCGAGGAACATTACAATAAACATTGTTCGTATTTTGAGAGGTAATCATATTATAACTACGGGATGTACGTATAAATTTGTGAATGTACAATAATATGAAGAGAAATGGTTTGGCCGGCATGAATGTGAGCCAAGCTTTAACGATGTGGAGGTACCAAGTTCTCCAGTCACTTCCGGTGAATCATCGAAAAATCATATAACAGGTATGCTAACAATCGAACATAATACGTATGCATACCCGAAGTTCCAGTTAAGTACAATACGACACGGTCCATAAATTACTTTGAATACTCGCTGGCTGGTGAATATATGCTTCAACATTTCCACAGACTTTTACTGCACATGTTTTACAAATTGAAGTTTATGAACACCAATGCTTAACATATCCAATTGTTGCAATAAGATTAAAACCGCTTCCTTAAATCATTTTTCAGCGACAGTTTACATTTTTATATTTTCGTGAAAAATTGCATAAAAATTTGTTTTAATCTCTCCGATAAAAAATAATAGTTTCCTCCAGGAGATAACGTCTTTTGGAAAATTTTATACCTAATAGTTTCGTTTAAGGTATGAATTGTAGTTGAAAAAAAATTTAACCGACCAATGGTATCCATTATTAAAAATATTATTACTCGCTTGGTAGTAGCTCGTTGTTCGAGATAGAAATTAGAGAAATAAAATATTGCTCGATCTGCATAAGTTTGGTCGCATAAACGAGCCAACAGAAGGACAAAATAACAATTCTTATTTTTCTTTAAGCTTCGAGCAATGCACCGCCAACAATTCTCGTTTCCCTCCACTTTTTCATCAAGCACAGACAATAATGCAAGGCATATTTGCGGAATAATGAAGGAAGCCGAGGCACAGCGCGACAAAATCTTGACTGACAGGAAACTTGGATCAAAACTACAACTGGAGTAAACTCCGGTTCGACAGAAATTCATCCGAACAATTATCTTCGGGATGAAATGGCACCAATTAAACGAGTTTCCCCGCTGTTCCGGGCTTGCAAAAACGACGTCGGTACTAATTAGCAAAGTCCACGCTCCAAGTGAATTTCATACTAGAATCTACGAGTCTGGATGCTTCACCGAACTATCCTGGCTGCCTTCTGCCTCATAAACGATCCAAGTACTTCCAACGCGCCACTTTGCAATTTACTTCTGTGACACAATACTTGTCTCCCTCCCCCCATACCCTGAGCACGTATCAAGCGGAGATGTGCGAGAATCCAGAAATATTAGCTCGGGTTGGGAATTTTTTTCGGGGTCGGGACAGATTCTCGAAAATTTTAGGATACTTGTAAGTATTGCGATCATTGAAAATTTTATAATTCACGAAAGGATTGGGATCCTTGAAAATTTTAAGATTCTCGAAAGTGTTGAGCTCCTTAAAAATTATAGGATTCTTGAAAATTTTAGAATTCTCCAAAGTATTGGGATCTTTGAAATTTCAGGATTCTTGAAAATTTTAGAATTCTCCAAAGTATTGGGATCTTTGAAATTTCAGGATTCTTGAAAATTTTAGAATTCTCCAAAGTATTGGGATCTTTGAAATTTCAGGATTCTTGAAAATTTTAGAATTCTCCAAAGTATTGGGATCTTTGAAATTTCAGGATTCTTGAAAATTTTAGAATTCTCCAAAGTATTGGGATCTTTGAAATTTCAGGATTCTTGAAAATTTTAGAATTCTCCAAAGTATTGGGATCTTTGAAATTTCAGGATTCTTGAAAATTTTAGAATTCTCCAAAGTATTGGGATCTTTGAAATTTCAGGATTCTTGAAAATTTTAGAATTCTCCAAAGTATTGGGATCTTTGAAATTTCAGGATTCTTGAAAATTTTAGAATTCTCCAAAGTATTGGGATCTTTGAAATTTCAGGATTCTTGAAAATTTTAGAATTCTCCAAAGTATTGGGATCTTTGAAATTTCAGGATTCTTGAAAATTTTAGAATTCTCCAAAGTATTGGGATCTTTGAAATTTCAGGATTCTTGAAAATTTTAGGATACTTGTAAGTATTGCGATCATTGAAAATTTTATAATTCACGAAAGGATTGGGATCCTTGAAAATTTTAAGATTCTCGAAAGTGTTGAGATCCTTAAAAAGTATAGGATTCTTTAAAATCTTGGGATTCTTGGGAAATTTAGAATCCTCGTAAGTATCGAGATCGTTGAAAATTTCAGGATTTTTGAAAGTATTGGGATTCTTGAAAATTTTAGAATTCTCCAAAGTATTGGGATCTTTGAAATTTCAGGATTCTTGAAAATTTTAGGATTCTCGATGGTATTGGAATCTTTGAAAATTTTAAGATTCTCGAAAGTATTGCGATCATTGAAAATTTTAGGATTCTCGCAAGTATCAGGATCCTTGAAAATTTTAGGATTCTCAAAAGTATCGGGATTCTTGAAAATTTTAGGATTCTTTAAAGTATTGGGATTCTAAAAAGTATCGAGATTTACAAAAATATTGGAATTATAAAATTTTGGGATTCTAGAAAGCCCCGGGATCCTCGACAACGTTCGGAATTCTCGAAAGTATCATGATTTTCGAAAATTTCACACAGACTTCTAAACATTGTAGACGTTATCGAAAACCACATGATAAAAATAATTCCAAAATTCTTCTTCTTTATTTAATTCTTTAGTATAGAGCTATAAAGGTTGGAACGATAAAACGTCGCAATGTAGCGGTAATCGAGACACGTTCGAGAATACCGAAACTTTACGAAACCCGTCCGACCATCGGGTTCCCGACATTTTCGGGTACCCACACACCTCTATCAAGATACTCGAACAATACCAGTTTCCGCGTGTGTCGCAATTTCGATGCAATATAAAAGCAAGAGAGGAAAAAGTAGAACGTCGCAATGAATAAACAGTCGAGACTGAACGCCAAGTTGCCATCGTTTTGAATACGTATCGCGGAGTAATCGGCTTAAAAAGAAGCGAGGACTGACGGTTCACGTGCAACAAATAGGGAGGCTTTTTATGTTAATCACGCATTCTAATTAGGTTTTCAGACTATTCAAATCGTGACAGAAGCAACCACTTTGGTCAGTTTTTATTCATATAGCGGTACCGTAAATAAAAATTAATATTGCGCTTTTGGTACTTGATTTTACTTAGCTTTCACTAAAATCAACAATATTGTGCAACCCGTGTACATACTAGCAACTTATCTTAACCGTGTAGATTGTGGTATTATAACTGATTTAGTACTAATTTTAGTATGAATAAATATTTAATTAAATGGAGCGTAATTCTGTTAAATCTTTGATTTTAGTTAATTCAAGAGAATAGTTTGAATAATTCATAAGTTACAAAATTAAATTGTATAATACGTGTAAAAGTATAAAATTATTAACGCAGCATTAAAATATTATACTTCGAGTCATAAAGTAATTCAAAATACAAGATACCGAACTGTATAGCTCCGATTAAAACTATCGTCACTTAAACAGGTGATCCTTTACGATACTTCGACTGCCAAATTTTTTCCATCCACGTTACAACTTCCAATCTCCTAATTACAATTTCATATTTAAGAATAATTCTACGCTAAAAGAAATTATACAATTTATTAACCCTTTGCACTCCATTGGCGCCGTTTTGGCGATGCGTGTAATTTTCTTCAAAGATAGTATTTTAAATTAGTATTTTGTATTTTAAATTAATATTTAGTATTTTAAATTAATATTTTATATTTTGAATTAATATTTTGTATTTTGAATTAATATTTTGCATTTTCCACTATTCGATTCTTGTTTTATTTTAAACCAAAGAAAATTAATCGAATAAATAGAGAATCAAAAATATTTACAATCTTTGTTCCTCTCCAAAAGAATATTTGTAATTTTCACAATAGTCCTGTGAGATTTAACAAAGTTTAGGAGTGCAAAGAGTTAATACGTTAAACGTTCTGCCGATTGTACTTAATTCTCCATTAAGCTGCGTGCTACGACACGAACTCAAAAACGTTTGGTCGACCAATAGCGAACAACTTAAGAAAATTACAAAAGCCTACAAACAAGAAAGTCGTATCGTTATTCAACATATTTTAATAAAACCCATTAATAAATTGTAACGTATTCTTTCAAACCGATACCGTTGATCCTCAGAAACAAACCACGTCCGCAGGGACCAACGCGAGTAGCGCTAAACGCGTTAAAAAAAAAAAAAAATGTCCGTCGGAACAGTTAAAATTTTACTTTACCGGTTAACAATGCAACATTAATAAAGACTCAAAGTGGACGACTTTAATTTATACGGCATATTAAGATACGCACGCGAATTATACCGCAGCGGTAATAAAGCAGGCATATGCCAATTGGCAATATTCCCGACTCGCTCTCTACCAACCAAGAGAAAGAGGAAACACGTATTTGTGCATACGGCCACATCCCGCGTACAACTTTTCGCATAAAACTGCATAAAACAACGGCAGGCTGGCACGGTTCTTGATTTGCGAAGTTCTATAGTAAGATGGCACTATTCCGACACGAAATTCCCAGTATGAGAAAAGTTAAGTCCATTTACAAATATAACACGCGCCTACGTGTATTTTAAAAGTGGAAGATTCGTGGACCAAAGACACGGTAAATTCGTGGACCAAAGACACGGTAAATTCGTAAACCAAAGTCACGGTAAATTCGTGAACCAAAGACACGGTAAATTCGTGGATCAAAAACACTGTAAATTCGTGGATCAAAAACACGGTAAATTCATAGATCAAAAACACGGTAAATTCGTGAACAAAAGACACGGTAAATTCGTGAACCAAAGACACGGTAAATTCGTGAACCAAAGACACGGTAAATTCGTGAACCAAAGACACGATAAATTCGTGGATCAAAAACACTGTAAATTCGTGGATCAAAAACACGGTAAATTCATAGATCAAAAACACGGTAAATTCGTGATCAAAAGACACGGTAAATTCGTGAACCAAAGACACGATAAATTCGCGAGAGATCGTTTTTACGAACGTGAATCAATTTTAATTGTACTCGATCGTTATGGTTACGCCACTATCTTTATTACTCGAAACGTTTCTAGAAGCTTCCAAAGATATCGTCGACGCGCGGTAAATATCGAATATCGACCGTGTTATTGGTATCGAGGAAAACAATGTTCTCCAACCGTCTGACGGTGGGTTTTGTTTTCATATTCCTGGAAGAAACCGATCTATCACCACCGTAGGTTTGTTTTGATTCTTAAGCCAATACGACTGTTATGATGAATCACACTCGATATTAAACCGGTCTGTTCCGTGAATTATTTCCAGCGAATATTCCACGCGATTTACACCTCGTGAATATTTGTATCGAAGATCACGATGTCAGACAGTTTTTAACATCGATCGATTTAAAATTTCTAATATTCTAACGAAGAATAAAAAAAAAAGAAAAAAAAGAAAAAAAAGAAAAAAAAAGAAAACAGAGAAAAGAAAAGGAAAAATGTTATAACCTAAAAATCGAACGTTCCACACACGTACCACAAACAGGCTGTGATTATCGTACGTGACTTTTCAAACACCCCATACCCCTCCATATGTATATACTATATATATATATATATTTCGCCCCCGCACAGACTCCGTGTACGCATGCTCCTTTCGCTCGAAACAGCTTTTATTTAGCTGTCACGCGACAAGATCACGAATATGACCTTAGCAATTGCCAAGGAATTTCTCTATCGAACGCGTCGACTCTTTTGTGCACTTGTTCGTTCCACTCGATGGATTATTTCGGATCGCGTATCGAAAAGTGCGTTGTCGAATTTGGTTCGCTTCGAGGATCGAGAAAAACTAATTTCGAAGGGAAGTTCGAAAGACAAACAACGATAACGACCGAGCGTCGAACGTGACCGATCCATCTGTCGGTTTAATTAGTCTCGAACAAATTGTCCCTTCATACACGCGTCTCGCGTACCGAATTTTTACGCTCGAACGGGGAAAAAAAATAAAGAAAAAAAAAAGTGAAAAAAAAAAGAACAAAAAAAGAATAGAACGAAACGGAACGAAACAAAGGAAAAAAAGAAAATCAACGCTTCCGTTGGTCGACTGTAAACACGAGATCATGGTGTAACTCACCGGGAAAGCTGTAGGTGCATGCGACCAAACACGCCGCAACGAGTAAAACGCCACCAAGGGTTTTCATTCTGTCTCTTTTCTTCTTTCTTGTTGCGCTGTGTTGGAAACGTAGCCGCTCCGGTAACTATCTGCGACGATGATTCGATTAGTACTGACGGGTTCGGCTTCTTGCGAACGAGACTGTCACAGAACTCGCGAGGGGATCAAGGTCACTCACAGAACCAGCTCACCGATACTCGCTGACGCTTTGCACTACGACTTTTGTCTCGCGCCACTCTATATGCTATCGTTCGCCCGCTGCTCGGCCAATCGGCGCGCCACTCGTGCCGGTCACGTGGGCGCAGCGTCACGTGACCCTGTGGCGCGCTGCTTGACTCATCGCGTACAATTTCTCGGTATTACCGATACCGTGTCGTTTCGTCGCGGTGCTTTGACAACCGTGCAAACGCGTAATCGTTGCGATCATCCTTTTTCGATGATGAATTTCATAAATTATTGCGCGATGAAAATGTTGATACCGCGATAATGATATGAAACTGAACGGGACTGAATTGGTGGTGTGAATATAAACGAATATGTTCTTTCATCGTTGGCCGAATCGCGACCGTGTGATTTCGCGGTGACGACTGCGTGTAAATACCAGCAATGAGCACGGTCCACGATTAATAGTTCGCAAAAGGCATAATAGTCAGCCGCAGCTGCGTTATTTGTTCTCCAAAATGCACTTATGCATCGCACCTCGGGGCGTTTATGGTGCGCGCGCAGCTGGACCTGGAATATCGCGAGGAATTTTATAGCGATGAAATTCGATAACTACCGTTTGAAATACAGGATTACTGTTTCCGTGTGCCGCTTTGCCGCTTTTGTATAATCGAGCATCAGCTTATGCGCGTAAAATCTGTTTATAATTCTCTGAATCTCTCGTTTCCGGTTTTATTGCGTAACGAGAGCTGTGCGAAAAAAAAAAGCGAACGTAATTAATACGATACGGTATATTTCATATCGTAAAAATCATGCATTTAATTGAAATAGCGTTTACGATGCGAGGATGCGTTTTTTTTTTCTTCTTTCTCCTATTTTTTTTTTTCTTTTTTTTTTTTTCATAGCACAGACATATTTAATTTTATCTTTACGATTTCTCTTGAACTTTTGTGGAAGGTAGACTGCATTAATGCCACTCTAGATCGACTTTGTATAACTGATGTGTTAATGATGTCTCCTCGCAAGAGTCGGTCGTCTACGTTGAATCATTTTGCGCAGCGGTTGGTTTAAATTGAGTCAAAGGTGCATTGGTACTTCTTCATTTCCTTATATACACCGTGTACGCGTAAGTAGCGTTTCAGAATTTCAGACTAACGAAGCGTGAGATGACGCGAAACAGAACAAGTATTTATCGTTTAATAAATATTTTTTCTCTCTGCACGCGGATTTTAGAAATAATTAATAACGTTAACGTGATATTTTTTCTGACACGGCGACAGGTTGCGCCACATATCCGCCATGTTTTCTGTAGTTCCAACGATCCGAATAATTGAGACATAAAAACGTAAGGAAATAAAATGAAACACAAGGAGTGCAATTTAATAATTAATATTATCGTCCTCTAAAGTGAAAATTTCTAGTTAACTCGCCAATTACGAACGTCCACAGCTTCAATAAACATGGCTTCGTTTTTTTTCTCTTTTTTTTTCTCTCCCGTCAAACGTTCGTTACACGTGACAGATCAACTTACACGTTTTCCCTGAATTTATTTTTACAAATCTTACAGGAATAAAACATAGGTTAATAGTACGTTCGCGGACAAACATAACCGATCATTTCATACGATCGAAACGAAAGAGTACCTAACTGTGCACGCAACGGCGACGTCGAAGCACGTAATAATTAGTTGTAATCGTCAAAGGTACAAGTATATAGTTTTAACCTCATTTCCACCTATGTAAATGCACGCGTATCGTTTTACGAATCTCCAGGTATCGGTAGAAATAGGAAGTCAAAACGTTTCAAAACTTACGATTATTTTTTTCTGTTGCAAATGAGACCGTTTAACCCTTCTTCAAATTATGGGGGTCGTAGCCAGTCTGCATAAATTAAAATTAATCGTTCTTTAATATAAGTGCAGACTAATTTATTCCACGGTATCTGGTATTCGATGAGACGATAGAGGGTCATATAAATTTTCAAATAATTGTATCAACATGCATTAACGTATGCTTAGTTTAATATCTTTATTAATGAATGTTTCGATATTTCAAAACGTACTACTATTTTTTTTATTGCAAATGAGACCGTATAACCCTTCTTCAAATTATGCAGTAGCGAGTCTGCATAAATTAAAATTAATCGCTCTTTAATATAAGTGCAGACTAATTTATTCCACGGTATCTGATATTCGATTAGACGATAGATGGTCATATAAATTTTCAAATAATTGTATCAACATGCATTAACGTATGCTTAGTTTAATATCTTTATTAATGAATGTTTCGATATTTCAAAACGTACTACTATTTTTTTTATTGCAAATGAGACCGTATAACCCTTCCTCAAATTATGGAGGCTGCAACGAGTTTGCATAAATTAAAATTAATCGCTCTTTAATATAAGTGCAGACTAATTTATTCCACGGTATCTGGTATTCGATGAGACGATAGAGGGTTATATAAATTTTCTAATAATTGTATCAACATGCATTAACGTATGCTTAGCTTAATATCTTTATTAATGAATGTTTCGATGTTTCTAAACGTACGACTATTTTTTCTATTGCAAATGAGACCGTTTAACCCTTCCTCAAATTATGGAGACCGCAGCGAGTTTGCATAAATTAAAATTAATCGTTCTTTAACACTAGATTTACGGAACTCGTCAATTTGACGCAGTTCAGAATTTCCGCTTAAATTTAACAAACGTACTCGCAGAAAATGTAAGCTGAAAATGTAATTTATATACGAAAAAAGTTTTGAACAAATCTCTGATGTAAAAATGTATTAATTTAAAGCAATGTGAACTATTAATATTTAAAAAAATCTGTATTTTAATTTATCCATAAAAATGATCCAATCGATGTCCGTAAATCTAGTGTTAATATAAGTGCAGACTAATTTATTCCGCGGTATCTGGTACTGGATGAGACGATAGAGGGTTATATAAATTTTCAAATAATTGTATCAACATGCATCGAAGTATGCTTAGTTTAATATCTTTACTAATAAATGTTTCAATGTTTCTAAACGTACGACTATTTTTTTTATTGCAAATGAGACCGTATAACCCTTCCTCAAATTATGGAGGCTGCAACGAGTTTGCATAAATTAAAATTAATCGCTCTTTAATATAAGTGCAGACTAATTTATTCCACGGTATCTGGTATTCGATGAGACGATAGAGGGTCATATAAATTTTCAAATAATTGTATCAACATGCATTAACGTATGCTTAGTTTAATATCTTTATTAATGAATGTTTCGATATTTCAAAACGTACTACTATTTTTTTTATTGCAAATGAGACCGTATAACCCTTCTTCAAATTATGCAGTAGCGAGTCTGCATAAATTAAAATTAATCGCTCTTTAATATAAGTGCAGACTAATTTATTCCACGGTATCTGATATTCGATTAGACGATAGATGGTCATATAAATTTTCAAATAATTGTATCAACATGCATTAACGTATGCTTAGTTTAATATCTTTATTAATGAATGTTTCGATATTTCAAAACGTACTACTATTTTTTTTATTGCAAATGAGACCGTATAACCCTTCCTCAAATTATGGAGGCTGCAACGAGTTTGCATAAATTAAAATTAATCGCTCTTTAATATAAGTGCAGACTAATTTATTCCACGGTATCTGGTATTCGATGAGACGATAGAGGGTTATATAAATTTTCTAATAATTGTATCAACATGCATTAACGTATGCTTAGCTTAATATCTTTATTAATGAATGTTTCGATGTTTCTAAACGTACGACTATTTTTTCTATTGCAAATGAGACCGTTTAACCCTTCCTCAAATTATGGAGACCGCAGCGAGTTTGCATAAATTAAAATTAATCGTTCTTTAACACTAGATTTACGGAACTCGTCAATTTGACGCAGTTCAGAATTTCCGCTTAAATTTAACAAACGTACTCGCAGAAAATGTAAGCTGAAAATGTAATTTATATACGAAAAAAGTTTTGAACAAATCTCTGATGTAAAAATGTATTAATTTAAAGCAATGTGAACTATTAATATTTAAAAAAATCTGTATTTTAATTTATCCATAAAAATGATCCAATCGATGTCCGTAAATCTAGTGTTAATATAAGTGCAGACTAATTTATTCCGCGGTATCTGGTACTGGATGAGACGATAGAGGGTTNTTCAAATTATGGGGGTCGTAGCCAGTCTGCATAAATTAAAATTAATCGTTCTTTAATATAAGTGCAGACTAATTTATTCCACGGTATCTGGTATTCGATGAGACGATAGAGGGTCATATAAATTTTCAAATAATTGTATCAACATGCATTAACGTATGCTTAGTTTAATATCTTTATTAATGAATGTTTCGATATTTCAAAACGTACTACTATTTTTTTTATTGCAAATGAGACCGTATAACCCTTCTTCAAATTATGCAGTAGCGAGTCTGCATAAATTAAAATTAATCGCTCTTTAATATAAGTGCAGACTAATTTATTCCACGGTATCTGATATTCGATTAGACGATAGATGGTCATATAAATTTTCAAATAATTGTATCAACATGCATTAACGTATGCTTAGTTTAATATCTTTATTAATGAATGTTTCGATATTTCAAAACGTACTACTATTTTTTTTATTGCAAATGAGACCGTATAACCCTTCCTCAAATTATGGAGGCTGCAACGAGTTTGCATAAATTAAAATTAATCGCTCTTTAATATAAGTGCAGACTAATTTATTCCACGGTATCTGGTATTCGATGAGACGATAGAGGGTCATATAAATTTTCAAATAATTGTATCAACATGCATCGAAGTATGCTTAGTTTAATATCTTTACTGAAGAATGTTTCAATGTTTCTAAACGTACGACTATTTTTTTTATTGCAAATGAGACCGTAACGAGGTTGCTTAAATTTAAATTAATCACGTCTTAATATAAGGTAGTGTAGGATCATGCGGACCATCAAATGACAAAACACCCCCTGGTATTTTGAAAAGTGAACATATTTAATAATGAAGAAATAAGAGACAGTCCTGGACCCGTCGCCAGACAACAAACGCGGCCGCCGAACCTACAGTAGTATAATGTAGAATAATTTTAATTCTTTTTGTTACAAATCAGACCGTTCAACCCTTCTTCAAATTACAAGGGCTGCAGATCTACTTCTGTAATTCTATTAACAAGAAATTAATATTTAACCGTTTTTAGTGTCACGGGCCGTTTCAGAAATCCGGTCGAAAAGTGCTAACCTGTGCCATCGCGTTTTTCTTATTCAAAAAGCAAATAAAAATATACGAAACCAAAATTGATCGTGTACACGGTTCTATTTCATTTTTCTAATTATCCTACTCATCGATGAACAGAAAATTTATCGTTGGAATCGCATCGTTCGTCGCAGCTGGGTCACTGATCATGCGAATGTTTCAAACGATCATGCAAGTACATACTTAAATGTCTAACACTCCGAGCCGCGAGCATGCGAGCCGTTACGATAGACGTTAAGCGATCAAACGACCGTGGAATACAAATGGCAAGTTTCATCAACGTGGCTATGCATGTTCACGTGTTCCGTCCAATTTTCGAGATGTTACTCCGACATTAGCTGCGTTTACAATTTTTGGTGTCGTAAAAATGTTTGTAATAATAATAACTGTAGAAAGTGTGCCAGAGACCTCCGACTTATCCTTCTGTTTCTTTTTGTTTCCTTTTGTTTCGTTTCATTTTATTATTANGTCGATAAATGGTGTAAATATTAATAAAGAAGCACAAAGCGTTGACGACACGTCGGACGGAGAGTTAAAAAATAAAATGAAATCGATGTGCGACAGGTCGGGGGATAAAGCAGCGTCACCAATCTTCCGATATCCTGTAATAACGCGCGAACGATTTACTTGCTCCGTTTCGCGACGTTTCTCCGCGACGGCTCGTTGGAACCGTGAAAATTCGAGCGTAGAATAAATCGAATGATCATCAGTTGGCGTAGATTTATTTCGCTCCGAAGACTAGGCTCTGGCGTTAATTCGGTGTCTCGTAAACAACCTGGCTCCCGCTCCAAATGTACGGGGATTTCCGCTGTTTTATCGGACACCATAAAGTCACGTGTTACGATCGTGTCCATGACACGATATCATGATCCTGATTGGGTAAATGACTTTCTCGTGTGATCTCTTCGAAACGTCACCTTCTTTGCTTTTTATTGCTATTTTTCTTTCTTTTTTTTCTTTTTTTTTTTTCTATTTTTCTTATTTTTCTTTTTAATCATTCCTTTCTTCTTCCCGATATATCTTCGCCACGCAAACATTTATCCGCCGGTTTTATCAGTCGCGCAATTCGCAGAAACGAGGAGTCAACCGAAGGCTACGAGATATACGATTTTTATTCTCTGTACGATTATCTAAATAACTAGATGGAATTGATTGCGTTAGCGTAATTATATGTCGCGATTGCGGTGTACGTGGCACTGCATGTAATTGTAAGGACAATTATGTTGAAAAATTGTTTTATGAAATGCTTTTGTGATACGATGCAGTGAAAAGTGTTTTAATAAGATTTGCTGTTTAATATCACGAGTTTTGTGGTTATTTGAAATAAATGTTTCGTGGCTTGTAAACCTTTGTATCGTTTCAATACGAATTTTCTTTTCATTTCTTTCTCGTACGCTTAAGTATTCTACTTTGCTTATTTTTATCTCCCGTCTCCGCTAAATTTCTTTTATATCTTTGTAGCGTACAATTATTTTCTGCATCGTTCCGTATAAATATAACATAAATCGTAAAAATAATCTCAACACTAACAACTACCGACACGATCAAAAATGACCGACTTATAATTTTTCATACAGATTGTATAAATTTTTAACCGTGCGTTTCTTAGCACTTTCTGTAAAATATATGGTCAAACATTTTGTTCTCTTTTTATATTACGTATTTTTTTTTTTTCAATCGCCTGTAATTTCTTTGATACAAATAAATATACTTTAATCGTTGATAAGTTTAGCGTTAATATTAATTCCAGTCGGAGAATAATCCATGTTTCTCACGAGCCAATTTAATTTCAATAACCCCAACTTGCGCCATTGACGATAAAACAATTGGCGATAATATTTTTCACATTTAAACGGAATTACTACTCGAGTGGCACGACCTACGAGCAAAGTTTTAATAGACTTCCTCCTCTTTTATATACGTGTAAGATCCACTTCACTTTCCCGAACAGAGCCGTTAACTCAAAGAACATCTATAACGCGTAATCGTAGCAAAGTTTGATTCAGCCTATCGTTCGAATAATTGCCAGCGAAACTGTACACGCGTATATACAAATAAGAGATAAACGTCTAACGCTCCTACAATTGTGGTACTTGTTGAAACGAGAAGGGAACTAGTATCGTTGCTCGACGTACGTTTTCGCGGGATTAGTGTCGTCCCGACGTTGAATTTATTCCCTTGGCTCAAGACTCTCATCGAGGTTTCTCCTTTCATTTATTTCTGCTTAATGCTCGACATAATTCCAGCTGTTCTATTACGAGCAAGACGAGCAACGTTTGATACGAGATCAGATTCGTGTCTTCTCTGAAACGTAAACGCGTTCAGCTTATGGGAGAAAACAGAATGGGCGAAAGTTCGTGCGCAGTCGAGCAAGGAGATCGAAAGTGCTCTTGAATCAAATTTTACTTGTAACCGTTCGATTGTTTACCGAAGGAAAACATTTTACAGCGAGTTTCAACCCTCTGTCGCAACCGTAGGGATGGTAACAGAGAAAAATTGGATTATTTATTTTTCGTGTGTTTTCTTTAAGTTGCATGGGAAAATAATTATGAAAATAATCTGGTGCATTCTAGACTTAGATTTGTATGTTATTATTTATTATACCCTTTTGTAGCATATTAATTTGATGACGTCGAGCTCCGTACCTTGCACGGACTATGCTTCTATGTATTTGTACATGGTAATAATTTATTTATCTAATGCATTTCATTGCTTAACAGTAGAACTATCGGCGATTAAAGTAGACTTATTTGTATCAACGAAATAAAAATGATAGGTGTTTGAAAAAGTATCTATAATAAGGGTAAAAATTCTTTGTACATATCTTTTACAAGTCGTAAAATATCTCCAAAAATACATCGTTGTAAATTTATAAAATTTCTATAAGAAATTGTGAACCAGTCATTTTGACTGGTTGAATAGTTCTAGTGTTAACACTCCGAAATAAAAATCGTGAAACATTTAGGGTGTGATCTTATTTTTCTTTTTTTTTTATTATTATCTTTGTATTTATGACTCTTATAATCAGGATACAAGGAATGATTACTAAATTATTATTAATTTATCTTATATATTTATTTTGATACATATCTATTCGTATTATTCGATTTATACTAATATCCCGTATTTACATATTAATTTAGGTTATTTATTTATCTCCATACATATCTATTCGTGTTATTCGATTTATACTAATAGATATGCATGGAAATAAATAAATAAGGAAAATTAATATAAAATTAGTATAAAATTAGTATAAAATAGAGTAATACGAATAGGTATGTATCAAAATAAATAAATAAGAAAAATTAATAATAATTTAGTAATCATTAGTTATATCATAGTTATAAGAGTTATAAATACAAAGACAATAAAAAAAAAAAAAAGAAAAATGATCATACCTTAAATGTTTCATGATTTTTATTTCCGATTTTTATGTCACAAAATGCATTGGATAAATACTTTGTTACCATGCATAATATATTTATACTAATTTACTTAATTTATATTAACAGAAGTGCAGATTATCATATTTTCATTACTCATACGATCGAAACTGTGAATTTAGACTCCATATATAATTTCTGTCTTACGATAACCGGCGTGAAGAGATCGAGGAATTTTTGTTTAGTATTTGAAAGATAAATCGATGACAAGTCGAGATATTTTTCATTAAAGAATATTCAATATCCTAGTACGGGTAAATTTATGTCTGATTCTTAAGTATAATTTCTCATTAACAAAATTATGAAAGCAAATCAATACGACTTAATAGATGTTGATACGCATAGAAAATTACACGGTACAATAATTTAAAAGTTAAAACCTCACCTTTCCGTATCTACATATTTACAGAGTAAATAAACCTGTACGAGTTATTAGACATTAAGAAGCACAGGAAATTGTTTGGAATAATAATTGAAACGTACGATTCGGTTTTCCGTGCACACGGTGAAACGCTTTGTAGTTGAAACTCGGTTTCACACAGTAAAACACTTTACGGTTATTAAATATTTAAGAAAATTGTCCCCGTAGTTCCCCTAACAACCAACGCACCAACAAATTTTTTTTTCCCTATTTTTCTTTTTAATCGCGAGTCAATAATTCCGAACGCCGTTGATAATTGCTTTAATTTTATGCGCATACATTACAACATTACCTTGACGCGAAATTGCGTTTCAAAAGAGGGAATCGTACGATAAAGCAAGTTTCTAGAACATTATCTTGGAGAAACATTTGTTTCCTTATTAAAAAATAAGCTCGCCGATGGAATTTACGGCCGGTGGAAGGTGCAGGCTTCCTGTCGGGAATCTTCAACCGAATGCTTCGTAGATGATGCGTCGCCAGGCTACTCCTCATTATCGGTTAATAGTGCAATGACAGTAAGTGTGCTTCTCCGAGACTGGTACCAGCACAATTGTGCGACGCAAATGTTGAGTCATCACGACTGGAAATATCGTAATTACATCGTTCGTACATATAGATACGTTTTCTCCTTGGACGTGTACCGTCTACCTGCGAATGGTAACGTGTCCAGAAGATTCGAACGAGAACTGTGATCGCGGAGAGGAATAAAGCAACGAACCGCGACAATTTCGACTCGCTTGCTTTAACAAAATCGCAATTCCAGGACATCGTTGTAATAAAAATATTGCGAAATATTATGTTGAGAAGAGAATTTTCCCTGTTGCAGTATTTTTCCCTTTGAAACGAATATATTTTCTGTTTTACAAACTTTCTTCTGTCGTTTTATCTTTCGGTGTCTCGTTCTGTATGTGGATTTCTTTTTTTTTGTTTCTCGGTATACGATGTTAGAAGTTAACTTCTCTTCGAGGCAATTTTTGGTCAATCAACACGTTACGCGCCACGCCGGGCTCTGCGGACCGACGCTGAAATTTTTGTTTAAGCGTCGTTGGTTTACCAGTTTCTGAAAACTGGCAGTATCAATTAAAAAAAAATAATATCTTGTAATTCATTAATGGATTCTATTAAATCACATTGAACAAAGATACGACTTTCCTTCGCAGGTCTCTATAATTTTCTTCTTAAATTCTTAACAATTTAGAGACCAAATGTTTTTCAATCGGACCACACAGCCTAACGGAAAGTCGACCGAAATCGGTGTGATGTTTAACGTGTTAATCAAATTTCAGGAGTCAAGAATCTGATTTCTTTGAGAGCTTGTGATATACAAATTACTGAAATATCTGTGAACGCCCGAGAGTTTTGTTTTCCATTCGAGTATATCAAAAAATTCAAACTTTTTTAATTATTCCAGCCTCTGTAATCCCACGCGAATTGAAAATTGCGTATCCATGTGTCCGTATTTTAGAAATTTTATTTCATTTGCTTATCGCTGTACTGTATGTTATTCGGGTACCATTCCAACGACACTAACCGAATTATTCGTAACAATAATTAGTTCCTAAATTACAGATATTGAAATAAATAAAAAAAAAACTAAAAAAAACTGTGACAGATTAAAATTTTTACTTAAAAAATCCTAGTTATGGAGTGGTAAATAATTCTGATTAAAATTTGTACAGTGGATCGAGGCGAGTAGGATAATTTTCTTTCGGTAATTAAAAAATAGTAATCGAAATTTAAAAAGCTAACTTTTTATTAGAAATTCGTGATTAATATCCATTTAATCTGAACATTGCTGATAAAAAAAAATTTCTTCATTCTGTTGATTCAATTCTTACTTTAATACGACTCAGCTACATTTACCCTATCTTTATTTCCATACCAATTTTTACCGTAACAATCATAACAGAAAACAAACTCGCAGTAAATGTCAAGCCTCTTCTAATCTATCTAGCGCATCGTTGGAAAAACCTGATGCTTTATTTTAAACATTATGTAGCAACCGTCGCAACACGGACATTCAACCAGCGACGCT
Source organism: Ctenoplectra terminalis (assembly GCA_019453375.1). Taxonomy (NCBI): domain Eukaryota; kingdom Metazoa; phylum Arthropoda; class Insecta; order Hymenoptera; family Apidae; genus Ctenoplectra; species Ctenoplectra terminalis. The sequence goes on along the minus strand of SMSQ01025864.1, from coordinate 102,872 downwards.
GTCGCGTAAAAATTGTTTCACGACTTTTGATTGATTCCTCTCGTTCACGATATGACCGGAACGCGTAAACTCGCAACGCAACGTATTCCTCTAAACGATGCATTATTCAACATAAAAAGTACAGTTACGCTTACTCATTTTTCTCTTTAAGTATACACTTTTCTTTCATTGTTTTACAATTTTTACAACATACACGAGACCGATCTGTTCTTATTCATCCACTGGATGTCAATTTGGAAAAGCATTTTCCAGCCACCATTCATCAAACCGGCGACAATGAGTCGCGTTACAATCACGCGATTACAGCACGTTGTCGAATAACGTTTGCTGTTATTGTTCATTTCTCTTCCGCGAAAAATTCATTGTTTACCTGTTATCTTTTTTTTGCTTTTTTTTTAATGTTTTTAATAGGGGTTTAATGTCGCATTGGGATATATGTCATTAGCAAGTAGGAATTCTGTAAGGGTTGGTTCGAATTTTGTCGAAAAGACTAGTGTCGGTTCGTTATACGAAATTGTGAAAATAATTATTTTTAAGTTTGTGACTCTGTCTGATCATTTCGTAGAGTTCCATAAGCATTTAAAGTAATGAAACACTGGATATATGAATTGAAAATAATTATTTTTAAGTTTGTGACTCTGTCTGCTCATTATGCGGAGTTCCATAAAGTTTATAAAAATTGTTTCACGTAAAATAAGCACAGAATAGTTCCACAATGAAAAAAATAATAGCTAAGACTAGAAAATTAACTTCCTATTATAAATTCGTATTTAACACCCATCTCTTAAAGCTTAAAAATTTTTCTCTTCACCGAACTCATATTACGATCCGATTCTTCTCGATTTACCCTGTCTGTTTATAATCCCAGACACCTAAGTCTATAAAATCTTTAACGATACACCTTGCATGCATTTTGCATAATCGAGCAAAGCTCGAAGCACAAGAAATAGATCCTTCTTAGCTTTATGCATCGTTACTTTAATTTTTCCCAAGCTTCCTCCGTTATTTTTCATGTTTCACGGACTTCTAATCAGGCTCTAAAATTATCTGTGGGAGCATATTCAGCCGTCACAAGCCGTGTTAAGGTCGAGCGAGCGAAAAGTGGAACAAATATTCGCTCGTTGTTATTCGAATACCGTACGCGCAAAAATTTCATCGACAAAATAATGTTCGAGAAGAAGAGAAAAAAAAAAAAAAAAAAGCACCAATAAACGAATAAACAATTAAAATTCGTAACAGCTCGATGAAAAAAATAAATTACAACCAATTATATCGTAGAAAAAAAAAAAGAGTTCAAGGATACACCAAGAAAAAATCAATTTTGACATAGAACGGAAACTTCAGACATCACCCAGTGACCCTCCCGTGTCTAGCGGAGCCAGGCACTGTTTATAGATTACCTGGCGCACACGGTGCCCGTTGCTATAGCTTGAAAACGTTGTTCCACCTGTGTGCCACCTTTCGTCGACGCGAAGGAATCTCTCAAGGGTTGTGTATCCAACGTGGGGAGTCGATCACGGTTAGCCACACAGCGAAGTGTCCCCGTCCACTCGGATAGAACTGTCGAAAAATGGGAAAACCCTTGTCCTGGAGGATATCTGAAAACACTCGACGAAGATTCCACTCGGCTGGTGGCTGATAAGCTGTCGTGAAAGACCATCGGCCCATCGAGAACGAACGAAATAAAGAAAGGGGGAAAAAAAGAGGAAAGAAGGAAAGGAAAACAAAAAAAAGGAAAAAAAAGAAAGAAGAAAGAAAGAAAAAGGAAAGAAAAAAGAAAGAAGGTAAAGAAGAAGAAAGGAGAAGAGATAGGAAGAGTGATATAGGGTGTACAAACGTCAAGAAAAGACGTTTCGAGGACGCGAAAGAGGCTAAAGGGGGATGTGTCTGAATGGGTGGTGTCTGCTCGTGTCGAGGTCGCGGTAGCCAGGTGAACGCTGGCTCGATCCTTGATCGTGTGATCAGTCAAGCGAGCGACGAGGACCAATGTCTATTGTATCGTGTGGCCAATTACAAAAAGGGCGGCGAGCTGATCGAGTCGTACAATCAAGGTGGCCAACCGGAGGTGGAAAAATTGATCAGGGAACAGTTCGGTGTACTGATGTACGCCGATGGGAAGGGTCAGGTGATCAATCGGGCGGAGTATCTGCGTTGGAAATTCCGGGACCTCGAGCAGGTTGTGCTGCCGATAGAGGCTTCCTTGTCACGGTTCGATCCTTTGGCTCAATGGAACGATCACGAGGCATGTTGGCAGATGCAATATAGAGGCTCCCTCGGAGAGACTCTCCTACATGTTCTGATTATATGCGATACCAGGATACACACACGAGTGGCGCGTATCCTGCTCAAGTGCTTTCCACGATTGGCTATTGACGTTGTCGAGGGCGAGGAATACCTTGGTGCCAGTGCTCTGCATCTCGCGATCGCGTACAACAATAATGAACTGGTTCAAGACCTCGTCGAGGCGGGCGCGATCATTTCTCAGAGGGCGATAGGCAGCTTTTTCCTGCCGAGGGACCAACAACGGATGAATCCGGCCAAGAATACGGATTACGAGGGATTAGCCTATCTGGGAGAGTATCCTCTGGCTTGGGCCGCTTGCTGCGCGAACGAGAGCGTTTACAACTTATTGCTCGACTCTGGCGCTGATCCCGACGAGCAGGACTCTTTTGGGAACATGATACTGCATATGGTCGTTGTTTGCGATAAATTGGTACGTATCCGTGAAGATGAAACATTTGTTTCGATATTTTTATTGCTGTTCCCGTTGGGTGTAATTTTAGGTAGACAGTGGTGTTCGCAGCGAGTGTTCGATATCGGTAGAGTCGATAGCTTTATTTATTCTTGCTTCGAAAAAATGTTTCTGCATATGTAAATAGATCGATTAATGAGAACCTTGTATTACGGAACAAAAAATTTCACGGATATCGTTAATTTAACGCGTAACAGAAAATAAGATAGCTCGTTTATTCAAGGTTAAGTTGGTTGCGTTAATTAAGTTGCAATGGCTTTTTATCTTCTTTATTTACGTAATTATTATTTTTTTGTTTTTCTTACTGTACTTCATTTAACTGTTGCGTAAATTATTCGCGGTGTTTTATTTTCGTGAATTATCAACGTACGGATTTTTTATCGATCGTGCTTAAGTAACGGTATCGATTTGCACACTTCAAAGAAGCAACGTTGAATTATGATAATATCTGGAGTTTTCTGAGTGCACAGATCACGAGGTAAGGGGTTAATCATACCGATACACGGTTAAACAGCATAATCGAGTGAACATCCGGGGCATCAGACGTAGTCGATCGCACGAGCCGGTAAACTAATCGACTCGCCATAAATTTCATTTCGCGTACCGGTAACCTCTATACCAAGTAAACAGTTTACTCGATTAATATGATTTAGCAACGCTTAAATAAGAGAATGCTTTAAAACAGATAAAAAATTGATCACCATTGCAACTCTTAAAGAAACTATGAAATATCTGAAGCTATAATTCTACTCTTTATACCTTACTATATAGTTTTCCTTGCAAAAAAAAATCAGCATTGAAAAAGTATAGTTATAAAAATCCCCCTGGTTGCGATAAAGAAATCTAAAATTGTTTCCGATCTGTAGAATTGTTTTTACAAAATGGTACTAAAATATTCATAAAAAATTCGATATAAAAAAAAAAAAAAAATGGTATTGCCTAAAAAGAAAAAAAAAAAACATTGATTGCTTTCTGACGGTAGAAATTTATAAAAAAAATATTTAAATGCATAGAGTAATTCATGGTGTGATGCAAGACCAAGCGTCTTGCGTAGACTAAGAAAAGTCTCGATTTTCAGCTACTTCCAGTAGCATACAGAATATCATAAATCAACACGTATTCAACGACAATATTTTTTTAACTCAGATTCGAATTAAATTTACAACGTACAGATCTTCAACCCTTCGCATTCGAGAGACTCTCAGTGGCCATTTGAATCAAGGCAACAACTCGAATGGGAACAATTTTATTTCAGCGCATCGTGTATTTTAACATTGCACAAAACCTAGCACAGAACCTTAAGCTTTCTAACTTTTTCTTTCCATATTATTCATTTAAACTCCCACCAACAATCAAGCTGGGTAATATTAACGAGTCCGTAGAAAGAATATTTTCGAAGAATTAAACTTTACGTAGAAGCTTACTATTTTTTATAAATTTCATCCGTTGCTGTATCTCCTATCTATCAGTATTTTTCCGCGTACAGTAATCAATATCACAGTTCATTCTTTCGTCAGAGAATATTGTGTAGAAAATAAATTTTATTTCCTGCGATACTTAAGGAACCGCTCTCCAAAATGTATCCGCCAGTGAGAATCGTCTCTCGAGTGCAAAGGATTAAACAAGACCGAACCATCGCTCCACAGTTTACCCTAACATCCTAAAACCCGTGTCCTTCGAGACGTTTAATTTTTAAACTCGATTTATAGCGAGCGACTCTCGCCCGTACTAGCAAAGCGGTTAAACAAGAGACCACTGGTGATCCATTTTTTTTTTTTTCCCGACCATCGAGAAAGATTTCCGGTAAATCGAGTACAAAAGGGTGGTTGTATAACACAGGACATGTTCGGGTATGCTCTTCGTCATCCCAAGCTTCCTGCTCGCAATGGGATCGTGAATGCCGCCGGACTGACCCCATTGACGCTCGCCTGTCAGCTGGGTCGCGCAGAGGTCTTTCGGGAGATGTTGGAACTGTCTGCACGAGAATTCTGGCGCTACAGCAATATCACCTGCTCGGCGTACCCCCTGAATGCACTCGACACGCTGTTACCTGACGGCAGAACAAGTACGTCGTAATGCTAATCGAATTACACGCTTTCGAGAATCGTCGTCCAGGGTTCGTCGTTCACGAGCTACGCTCAAGTGGCCACTCACTTTGTGACGTTCCTTCGTATAATTGTCAGGATCCAAGGCCGGAATTGGCCTTACGACGTTCTCTCTTTTGGGCGGAAACGGGGACAAGGTATCTGGTAATATCGTCTAATTGTTCCTCCTTTTTCGAATCGGATAACACCTCTTGATTGATTTCATTACCCTCTTCAGAGGACGGAAGCGATTCGAAACGAGCGTTTTAGGAATGTTTTAAACTTACAGCTGCTTTGGTAGCTTCGTTATTTTACATGTATTCATTGGGTTGTCCCGAAAGTTCCTTTCGTTATCTTCACGCGGCAACTTCGTGTGGCAATGTTTATATAAACATACAGGCTTATTTGTTAAACGCGAGATGCGGAAAGGTAACGGAGCGAAACAGATCCGATGTAACGTAATAATATATTGTAAAACACAAAATATCATGGATCCATTGCTTATTAATAAAACGAAAGAAACTTTTGGGACAACCTAATATATTATTTTATCGTATCCATGTTATCTCGTAGCGTTCCGATCTGAGTCTCGATATAATTATTCCTTCCTTCCCGGTCATGTCGCGGCTTGGTATCTGTTCGAAGCAGTTCCGTGCAGTGTCGTCCGATTTTGTTTTCCTTATTGCGGTCCGTATTCCGTTTCGTTCTTCCCCGTCGGCTGTACGCAGCGAAAAGGCGAGGTCTTGGTACGGGATTCGCGCGGTGACTTCGGAAAGGAAAATTTAACCAACCAACAAACAGCATAACCTTACCAATATCACGAGTAAGATCGCTGGGAAAACGATTCAACCTTTTCGTCCCACCTCCGACCAAGCAACGAGCAATCATATTTCGTGCGTTATTGAACGGGAACTCAATATTTCCACGTCTAATTTCCATGAAATTCGTCTCCTATAGAGAAACGCACCGTTTCGCGGAGCCAGGTTTCTCCGCCTTTCCGCGATCTGCATTTAAAGAGCCTTGAAATCGGACGTCTGCCAAATTGTATCGAAGTTTCCGACAGTCTCTCCAACCACCCTCGCTCCTACCCCGCATCCGAGTCACCACCGAACTCGTGTAAAGTGGATGTATCCGCGATCGACGAGTTTTGTAGACGTTTAGGTGATTCATGGGCGACGAGGAAAGAAGCATGGGTAAAGGAGAGAGACGGAGCGGAACAAGGATGCCTCTGGAAGATTGTTCAACGGCGGGAAGCTCGTTGCCACCCTCGAAGAGGAGAGCCGTGGCGGGGTAAGAAGGAAGACAAGGGAAAGCGGGTCGTTGCAGGATGCAATTACGGCCATTTAACGAAGTTTCGAGATTAGCCGCGGCCGCGGAGTTGGGTGCTCGCGTTTCATTTAGTTTCGGAATCCATTATCCTTTCACCCACCCTTCCTATCCTCGTCTGCCCTTCCTGCAGCGGGGCCTTCCACGTTCGTTCGTTTCCTAGTCGTGCCCGTCTTTGCCACCGCGGCGTGAATGTCATTCGATGGGTTCGTCGATAGCTGAGTCGAGGCGAAACCTAGTGACGAGGGATGGGGCAGGGTGAAACAGAGACAAGGAGAAACAGAGTGAGAAACAGAGGGGGAGAGAGAGAGAGAGAGAGAGAGAGAGAGAGGGAAGGAGAGTAACCGTGCGGTGGGTATATCAGAGGGGGTGAATTTTCGGCTTACTCTCCTTCCTACGGGTACGCTTAATTACTCTAAGCCAAGGCCAGCCAGCCAGAGTCCGTTAGTTAGTTAGCCGACCTGTTCGTCCGTCGGGTAAACCAGTCAGCTAACCCGGGTCCAGACTTGGCCGTTTCTTCTCTCTTTCTTCAGTTTCGTTTGGTCTTTTTTTTTTCCACTTTTTATTTGCCACGTACCACAGTCTGGCGAGAGAGGAAGCAAAAGGAGGAGCTTTCGAGGAGAGATTTTAGGTGGATGAGTCAGGTTCGAGAAGCAGCGTTAATTCGTTCCTTAAAATCTTTCGATGCTCCCCTTTGTTTGCTATCGTAGGGTTCTCAGCGGGGTTCTCGATGACACGACATCGTTGAGATCCATTTTCACCCCCTCCTGTTGTATTCTCTTGTTTCTTCCAGAGAATCTTCCAGGAGTTCTGTAGAAACGAGGGCTGTAGGAATTGGGAACGAGAGAAGCATACGGTACGCTTGGAAAACAATGATTCACCGGGGTCTCGCCCAGGTTTCGGTATTATCGACCATGTGTAAAAAAAGAGAGAACGAAATGGGAGGGGGGACCAACTAAAAGCGATAAAGCTGATCGATGAAACTTCTGACTACCCTTTGTCGCGATAGAGCTGGCGCGACGCGAAAATCCATCGGGCGTGTGCGTTCACGGGGACAGAGGTTTCCTGATATAATCTGCCGCTCTATTACATCACCAGCGATCGACTTTTGATGTTCCCTGATGGAATTAAGCTCGGAAAGATAGCTTAAATCGATTACTGGCAACACGGATGACCGCCTCCGCTGAAACGTTAATAATTATCCGGGAGCAGCACTTAGGGATGATTATCACCGATAGCGAGGAAGATGAATCGTTATTCAACTTTGGTTCAACGTCCGTTTTTGAGGGACAGGTCGGCCCGTCCGTCCAGCCGTCGATTTCCTAGGATGGCCATCGGGCGAGTGGAGGACAGAGAACGGTGAACCGTCGGGGTAAACTTCTCCGAGGTCTGCCCGCCGAAGTTAGATATAATTACGAGTTGCGGTAACGACCATGTACCACCGGTAAGTTTCGTCGCATGTGCGAACTTCGACTACTCCGTTCGACGACCTGGCAGTGTATCATGGAAAGTTGAAGACCGAGCCATTGAAATTGTCGCACTTTCTTTCGATGTTTCCAATACGAGGTGTTTCGGAATTCGAAATGCAAATCAATTTATAGAACGTGATCGTAGGAATCACTTTCTTTTTTTTGCTCCAAGCTTACCGTCGCATCGACTGCTTGGTCAGTGGAAATTCTTTCGGTTGGAGTTAAATTTCTGTGTATGATTTAACGTCTCTTGGATGGCTCAAAATGTTTATCACTTGATTCTGCGACGTTAGGTCCAAGAGGGAGTTTTAATTGGTATTTTCTTCTTTTATTTTGGTATTCTCTGCAGGTAAACGGTAGGTGGTTGGTTGTCAGTGCTTGGTTACAGAAGGGTGGTTCCGTATTTTTCAGTATATGAATTTCGATTCACTTATTGGACGTTAAATTAGAGATCGGATTTTTGACTATATCTTTCGTTTTTTCTTATAATATTTGGTTTCACTCGCGAAACAGTAATCTCTATGAGTAAGTTCTCTTCGAAGTCTTTATCTGTCCAAAATATCGACTAAACTCGACTAAACGGAACAACTTCAGACCCGGAACACTTCATATATCAACGAAACGTTTAGATTGGCATCATTATCATCGCTAACTAGAAATAAATGCAGCATCATACATTCGCTAGTGAATCGAATTGAACCTCCTCATAATAGCCTTTAAGCATCGACGGAACATCAAAGTGGCCAGTGAAATTAATATTCGCGTGCCAGATACGTGCCGCTAAATAGTTGGTTAATGGAATCACACAACAGAGGCACGGTATAATTCGTCGACTGATAATTCACGATGGTTTCCATCATTGGGAAGCTCGATCATCGATTCGATCGGCGTACAGAAGATAGAAACGAGTGGAAACTTTTTGACCGGGTCGACGGGAATGCGGATATTCGTTGCAATTTTGCTTGCACATCTGAAATTCAATTTCCCAGCCAAAAGCTGTCGAGAAAGTTCCCATCAATGCCGCCGCCGCCGCCGCCGCCGCCGCTGCCGCGTCGCGACGCGGATACCGAAAGAGAGAAGAATGGAGATTGACAACAGACGCGGCGAACGTTAAAGCGTTTCCTTGAAAATATCCAATGGAACTGCGAACTTTCGTGACGCTTTAAGCCACCGTGAAAGCAGCTTTGCTTGGGTCGACGACTGATTAAAGAGTCTGGAGGGGAACACGATCGGGACGAGGCGTCGGCAGCGTCGCCCGAAGAATTTGACGTGGCGCGGCGTCTCGGCCGGCCGAAACGAATCCGATCGATGGTAGCGCGAAACTTTGCGAAAAGTTACGGCCGACAAACACTCAATATTTCACGGCGAAGTCAGCTGAACAAAATTCGATAATCAATACGGATGACACGGTTAAAAGTTCATTGGCCGTTGTTCAATATTTGTCGGCACTCCCAAATCTTTCACGCTTCAGCGTTCTCTGGAGGTTGCTTTTATTTTCTGAACGAAATTGTTGCGGAAACGTTGGTTCGCTGGCTAACAAATGTTTTTAGTTTTTTTCTTTTTTAATCTCAATGGCATAGTAATTTAGTCGTTTGTAAGCTGTGCTTCTGTGTTGTTCATATTTTTACGGTATGAATATTTATTTACTACGCGTTGGTTTCTTGAAACGAAATTTAAACGAAATTTCCATCTTTTTGAAGCAAACATTTTTGTAGAAGCAATCTTTCTTCTATTATTTTATTAGCAGTGAGAAATATAATATATTATATAAGCTAATTTTCCAACTTGGCTATTGTCTACAGCACAACTTACGGCGCGACGAGAACTGGTTTATTGACGAATTCCGCTTAAGCATCTATCAGGTCTGCTGGCTATCGATGCTTCAGTCTTATTGTTTCGCTTTGTTGTTTTAGGAATGGGTTTAACGAGATACTACTGTGCTGTACTAGTTTTTACACAGCTTCTCTTGTATTATTTCTTCGACAAAGTGGGTTATTTATTTATATCAAAATAATTATAATAATTCGACACTGTAGGTCATCCTGTAACGTCTGGTTCGATACAAGAGCTTCTGTAATTCGTCTTAACCCTTTGCACTCTGAGTCACTCATATTTTATTTCATTCCAACTGGTTCGTTTTTAACAAACTACCACCAAAATCTGTTCTGAGTTTCCCTTAATTATCATGCTTTTATATTTAGTAACATATACACATCGATAAAAATCAATGAAAATCAACGAAAATCAATGAAAATCAATGAAAATCAATGAAAATCAACGAAATTGACTTTTAATCACAAAGAACGCGTTCTATGTTATAAAATTGAAAAGAATGGAGCAAAATGGAATGTCGAGTCCAGCTCGACATATGAGTGCAAAGAGTTAATATTATCGATCGCATTCTTTGTATCATCTTCGTGTAGGATTTTCTGGCACATTCCCATAGTTCCACCCCGTAGACATTAGGCTCTACAATAGTCGAAAGGAAATAAATAAGAGATAAATAAGAAATATTTCCACGTTATATAAAAATTCTCGGAGCCATTCGAGTGTCTTCCCTCGCGAGGTTCCGCTCGAAATTTACAGTTCGTTGACTTTGCATTACCAACTGCCTCTAACGGTAGTCATCGTTCATGGGTTGAGCGGCGAAGTTGAAGCAGTGCATCGAACTAACATTAGCTGACTTTCGGCATGGCTCGCAGTAAGTTCGGTCGACAGATTAACGATTCCGTCGAATTCTTCCGCGGAACCGAGGGGGAGGACACCGTAAACTTTTATCTTTACATGCAAGAAAGTTGAGCAGCGCACGTGGTGCGGTTACAGAAAAAGCCACCCTCGCTCACCGCCATCGCCCACCATCGCCAACCATCGCCAACCATCGACGCCCACCAACGTGGTGGGAAAACTCGTGCATCTAATATATATATAGTCGCTAATGCAAAACCCATAATTATCGCGGAGCAGGGAGAACCCTAAAGTGATGTTCCATTAACCGCAAATGGTCCTCTCCGAATTTCTATTTCAGACTGGAACTCCGCGCTATTTATCATTCTGAACGGTACGAAGGAGGAGCACTTGGACATGCTGGACGGTGGTATTATTCAGCGATTACTCGAGGAAAAATGGAAGACCTTCGCGCGGGTAAGTGCGTCCACGTGACAATATTCTCGCTACCACCTCCTTTCCGGACATTTTTCACGGATTCAAGCTAGACCAGTTCTTCCTCCTGCTAGGAGAACCACCGGTATCCATTAAACCGTTCCTTTAGGAATTTCCAGTCTCCGTTTGTGTTCTTTAAGAATTTAATTGGTATTCTGGTAGATGCATGGCTGATACATGGGGGACGTTTGTTAAATAGATTTAAGGATGTCTTATTGCAAAATGTTTGATTTTATATGTTGGTTGAGGGATTAGGTACACACGGTAAAGCTAAAAATATGAGTGTGTCTAAGAATTCTTCTTTGGCTCGTAAAATTTTATTTCGTTTATTGATCGTTGTTAACGTTTCAAAGTATGCTTTATGGTACCAGAGATTTTTGTTAATTTTATATATATATATATATATATGAGAGTTTAACGTTGCATGAGCTTCAAGGTCATTAGCGACAGTATAAGGGGTGTTTTTTGTGTGTTACTTTATAGTATTCTGTCGAATAATTTTGTTTCTCCTACTAATTTCAACGGATCTTGTCTTTCTTGTTCTTTAAATTGTCTTCGATGAGAGGTTCCAGTTTAAAAGAAGAAAAAGTAACACGTCGTTAAAATAGATGAATAGAAAGCTTTAGTAGTAGTACTTTAATTAACGGTACTGCTGTAAGCGCGAAGATCAACGAAAAGTCGTTTCTTATCAGCCCATTAAATTTCTAAAGGAACTTATCTCCTCCGAGTCTTGCAAACTTAAGTCTCCCAAGATTAATAAAAATTTGATAAACCGATTTCGATAACTTTGTAAAACGACATGCAAAACGTATCAATATATTAACATCATCAGCGATTTAATTCACAAGTCACAAAATCGCAGTACCTTTTAGAATCCTATTTTATAAATCTACGAGCTACAATTTGTAACTTATAAATCAAAGATGAACAACCCGCGACCCGCCATACTTTCTCGCCTGGCCCTTCAAAGATTTAACAAAGAAAGCAATGCCAAATTTCTCATTAAACAATCTTTTTCCACGCGTATCTTTCCCCATTTTGTTTAATAATATTTCCATTCACGAGTGTTTTATTTCTGTAACTTTTCACACCAGCTTTATTTTATTAACAAAGAGATAAGTTCATCATTCTGAGTTCATCATTCACTGTTTGTATCATCATAAGCTTCTTACACACGGCCCGCGCAACTTTTTTAAATTTACAGCTGGCCCGTTGTAAAATAAAAGCTTGCTCATCCCTCTTCTAAATTCACTAATATCATCGGTCACTTCATTATCGCACGAGACGCCTCAAATACACGCCAAAACCATTTACCCTCGCCCCTAAAAAAATTGTTATCACTCGCCAAACGTCAACCGCCTAATAATAATCGCGCAATGTTAATTCGACGTACGTGTCAGCTGTCCTAATTGTTGGAGCGTGTATAAGGATCGTGTAAACCGGAAATTTTCGTGGCTCGAGCACGCGCGCGCATTTCAAATTATTCCGGTGATTATCGAGTGACATCGAGTAGACGTTGGAGTGACTCGGAAACGATTGTCGTTCGCGTGCTCGACGTCCGGACGATCGAGTGGCATTGACAGGGTTTTCCAGGTACGGTGAATGCGTTCGCGATTTATTTCGATCTAACACGGTACGAGTCATTCACGATGATATCGGCAATCTCTGAATGATCTCGGGGAACAACGATGGCCGTCGACGTCCGACTGATTGCGGTCATAATCGCGCTCCCGATGGCCCTTCGTGCCTCCAAAGGGTTAATGAGCGGACGTTTTTAAATCGCCCAAACATTTATTTCGTATTCAAGCGACAATGGTTTCGCGCGTTCGAGATTTGTCTTCTTAACGATTTCTGTACCCATTACGACCGTAACTGTTTGTTCGCGTTCATTGTTTCTTGAATGTGCTTGACGAATGCGAACGGTACCGGGGACTGCGTTCACCGTCGCGTTGCTTGATTAGACGTTGTCAGGTGCCGGAAAAAGTTGTTGCGGATTGATGGTACGATTGTTGATAGGAGTCCGAACTTTCGTGTACGTGCGTCGCAGCGTCGACCGTGTTTGGCGACGATTAAACGACGCGGTGAATTCAAATGGTTATTGAATTCTTGTCGAAGGATGTAGTGGACTGTGTATCGCAACTACCAAGTTGTATAAGACTTTTTTACGCAGAATTTGATGTTCTACCAGAATCCGGAAAAAAAAAAATTACACATTCCATTTAAAAAACTGAAGGTGACCCTAATATCTGAATAAACAAATTAGGAAATAGAAAATAGATAAGACCACCGTATGTCTCCCAAGGTACCACGCAACTCTTGTATAAAACATTTTTTCGTAAAACGAATACCTCAAGAGTTATTTGAGGTCGTCACGTAATGATTGTTTTGTAACAAAGCTTGGATAGTAGGTCCTTTAACCAGTTAAGTGTGTTCGACGACTATATCCGTGATGAAGATGCGGCAGAATTTTGTGTCACGACGGCTATATGCGTGATGCGTGAAACTTTGTTACAATTTGATATTTAAGTTGCAATTTTGACGAAAACTAAATTATATTCGTAAATTTTAACACATTGCATGCGGGTATATTTTGCCGCGGACTTACGCGTGTAGCGGGCCTTTTTTCGTAAATTTCCCGGGAGTTTGATCGTTCAGTAAAATCGCAATAAATCGATAACTACTTCGTTTTTCTGAACGAAACTTTTTTTTATTCTACACTTAAACCTATGCTCTATGATTATTTAAGAAAAAAAAAACACCATACATACATACAATGCCCATCGTATTTATACGATACCGGCTTTTCAGCACAAATCTACTAAATGCGTACTTTTACGTGACCCGCGCTACAGCGACAGACTGCGAAAAACGTAAAAGTACGTCGCCCGCATGCCAAGTGTTAACACGACGCGTAATCAAAGGAGCACGATCACGCTCCTTCGGCTTCTTTCGATACGTAATCGAAGGAGCGCGTTCTTTTCGATCGTGTTTTCTCAAAACCCTCTGGTACGCAAACGGTTATAAAATGAGATTATTAATGGATAGATTGCCTCTTATTTTGAGGCGAATCAAGGAACAGATACTCGTGGATAGTATGTAAATTTTCTTTGTTTAAAAAGGTACCGTGCAGCGTGGTTTGTAAATATGAGGTAATATTTGTCATGGTCGGAGTAAATTTGCATGTTAAAGAAGATGAAAAATGTTGCTCGAATGTGGGTTGTACAAACTATAATTTTTACAGCAGAGGATTGAAAGATACAATTTGATATTGAGTTAAAGAAAAGGAAAAAAATAAATTTCTGTTACACTTGTTAAAATTATAACTGAACGGATCTTTCTGTGATTAATTGGCTTTGGCGTATAAATTGACTCCGCCAAGTACCGCGATATTTATTTTGAACACCGTGTTTCTTATAGAAATTAGCATAGAAAAATGTTAAATTCAACGTTAAATTATGCATAGATAGAGTAGGTTTTACTAACTTCGCGGCACAAAGTTTTTTCAAGAATGTATTCATGAAATCGATATTACGTTCTTTATTCTTCGCCGAAAGAAAGGCACTTTGTATCGGAAGGAATAGAAAATTTTAAATTACAAATCGTAGGGAAAAATCATAGGAGCAACGTTGCTTAGGAGCATCGTGGAAATTTATTGTTTATCCATGAATCGTCGATTGTAATTGAATTCGCATTTTCAAACCTATTATTAAATTTCTTTGGTTAATTCCACTGTTACTCGGAACAGCTTTCAAAATACGGGCATGAATCGTTAACGGACCGTGAATACGGGAATTGATTAAAAAATTCAGTATTTAAGTACTGCTGACTGCATATTCCATATCGGGAATTAAAAAAAATTATACCGTAACCGCCGATGCGTGTATTGTTTCGAAAATTGTATTCACCGAAAAATCAAACGAATTGTTTGTGTTGATAAAAAGTTAAAAAGAAAGAAAAAAAAAAAAAAATTGTACGCAAATTTTCCGTACATTTTGTTTTTAATTTGTCTCGTATATATAAATAAATAGGCGGCGAAATAATTCACAGTAAAAGTTTTCGAACAGATTTATTAAATTTAATAAATTGATCATTGAATCGATTAATAATATATTTATTATATCGAACGCTAGAGAGACACGTCTTTATTGTTCGAAGAGAACTTCTAGAGTGAATATCAGCGACGAAGAATTCGTCGCGCATTCACAGACGCTATCGATCATGCTCATAAACTAAACAACTTAACGCATATATGCGTTCGATGATCAAAGGGTTCGGATCGCATTGTGATATTCTTGAGCACATATTAAATAAATAATATATCTTTTCTCTTTTTCTCTCGTTTATCCCTGATATATTTTTCTAATTAACATATGCTCAACCAATCTTGAGCATATATTATTTGTTATGAATAAATAATAAGTTATTTAAATTTAGTATTATTATTAGAATAGAATAGATAGAATATTATTTAAATTTAAATATTCCTTATTATGAATAAGTTTTATTTATTAAATATATGCTCAATTATTCTTGAACTATTTTTGAACTAAGACGAATTGTCGCCTCTACAGCGACAAACGAATAGAAGACACCAATGCCAAGTTTCATCGACTATTTGTCCGTTTCCTATTTTATTTTCTGCTTAATTGTTTAGATATTTAATTTATATCTCGTTCCACATAGAAATTATCCTCCACCTGCCACGAATCAGAGTCGAAAAAGTGCTCGTCCGCAAAGAAATTAAGCCTAGACTGTTCCACAATTTAAGGGTTAAGAAAAACCATCTCTTGCAATCTCTTAAATAGAACCTTGAAAATTCTATGAAACGCGGTCAAATAATTTTTGTCGAATAAAACGAATATTTTTGAACGATATAATATATAAAAAAAAAATGAATTGTCCACGCGTTATTGACGTTGAAGAATCTTGTAACATAGTTAATGGTACATTCTGTATAAGTACGGTGGAACATTATAATGGCACAACATCCATGACATATCCCACTTATAGTGCTAATCACGACCACGTTTAAACCGCATACAAGCGTCAAATGACCAATTATGCCATGATATTGTACACAGAGATTAGCACGGTTGTAGTGTAATTAATCACGAAGCACATTTGACGGTAACACGTCATTAGGACAACTCTACGGACAGTCGAGAATATGCGATACTTGAACATTTGCAAATATCGTTTTGTGTATCTGTCAATTGAAACAACACAATAACTTAACGAATATTATGTTTCTTACCGCCAATAAATTGTAATTTTATTTATAGAATTTAGAATTATCGTCGTGAAAATATATCTTTTACTAGATAGTATTTTTATATTTTTCGCGGTAACGCGAAATTCATATTTCTATCAGATAGGTTTACGCGATGCGAGTACTTTTATGAGCTCGTTAATTTTTAAATACCCCAGGTACACATTTGTATATCTTTTTTATCTAAAAATTAGATAACCCTAAATAATTATAGTCATGATACTTTTCTCTCGGATTAATTCGGCTCAAATGTATTCGATCGAATTTAGAACCAACCGATTGGGGCGCTGCAAGTAATTACTGTAATATATTATAACAAAATTTCTGTGGATGCGTATAAATTTACACGACTGACTGTGAACGTACACAAAATTAAAATCGCACTCGCATAAATTTGTTAATCCTGCTCTCGGGTATCTGTTTTCAAACATTCCTTTACCACGTTTAATATGTTTCATTTTTACGTTTACTTCTTTAACATCGTATACTTCGCAAGTCTAAAATATTTGACAAATTAAAAAAAAACACACACACAAATTTTAAAGGAATACAAATATATAACGCAAGTGAAAAAAGAATCTCAGGACCACAAAACAAAAAAAAAATAAAATAAAATAAAATAAAAGATCGTCACCATACCTCACTACTCTATCTACAGTTCTGAAACACTACGAAAGAAACCTATTCTCCATTTACCTCTGAACTTAAAAAATAAAATAAAATAAACTAAAATAAAATAAAAAATCTTCATCATACCTCACTACTCTATCTATAGTTCTGAAACGCTACGAAAGAAAATTATTCTCTATTTACCCCTGAGCTTAAAAAAATAAAAAAATCTTCACCATACCTCACTACTCTATCTATAGTTCTAAAACACTACGAAAGAAACCTATTCTTCATTTACCTCTGAACATAAAAAAAATAAAAAATCTTCACCATACCTCACTACTCTATCTACAGTTCTAAAACACTACGAAAGAAACCTATTCTTCATTTACCTCTGAATTTAAAAAAAATAAAAAAAATAAAAAAAATAAAAAATAAAACATCTTCACCATACCTCACCACTCTATCTATAGTTCTGAAACACTATAAAACAAACCTTATCTCCATTTACCTCTGAGCTTAAAAAACAAAAAAAAAGAAGAAAAAATACCATTCAATAAATACCATCGTCTGCCCCCATGAAAGTTGCAGTTCTTAAAACGGCTGATCATCCTGGTGTTCCATCTGACATCGCTATCACTGGCCGTGTACCTGAGGCCGTCGAACATGGACGTCACGCTCTTAAAATGGCCGGAAGAAATCACGGAAGTTGGACGAACGATCGCGGAGTGCATCACGGTGATAGGCGTGCTTGGCTATATTCTGGTTCAACTAGGCGGCGAAATCATCAACATTGGTCTTCTGTCGTTCCTGAAACAGTTGGTACGACCGGGAATCCTGTTTCCTGGCCGCATCCATCCCGTGCCGCGTGCATCGACGGGCCAGCCGTGAAAGTTACGATCGCGAAACGCCCTGTTGTTTCGTGAACCGATATCTCGGTTGCACGGACAGGCGGAGGCAATTTCGAATCTTTCGAATCGCGGCGTGGCTACTATCGGAGGTTGAGCAAACCGCCAGTGAACTGTAACGGGTCCACGAGTATGTATAATGGAAGGAAGGAGGTATTTCGTCCTGAATACGGTGCTTCTGGGTATGAGATCTTTTTTTTTCACTCTTTTTTGTTTTATTTTGCTAGGTAGAATGTTTATCAGATTACTGATGTTTGACGCTAATCGTATAGAGTAGATTGGGAAGCGATGATCCAGTTTAAAAAAAAAAAAGAACCAATATGTTGTAAGTTTAATTGACAACTGAGTTGAAAAATAGATTTGTTAAAGCAGACACGGTGACCGTAAGAAGTATTTGTGAAGCCTGAAGATTTTCTGATTGGATCGTTTTCGTTTGACAGTGAAAGATTAATAGGAGAAATTTTGAAATGGAAGCTTTTTATTAAAATTTGTTTTGCGTGATTAATACCCACGTAATTTGAACATTTTTTTTTAATTTAAAGATCTCTTTCTTTTTTTTATCGAATTCTTATTCCGATCCGATTCTTTGTTGGATTTTTTGCGACGCTTTTTTATTGGATTCCGAATTTTATTTTCACTGTATCATACTTTTCTTTTATCATGAGTTTATTTTCACATTATTGTCGCATTAACAGTAGAGTTATTAGCGATCTATATATGTATATATATATAATGACCTGAATAGAGTCATTAGTAGAGTCATTAGTAAAGTCATTATTAAACGGTACACGGATAGCTATTACAGTATTACAATATTTTTAAAAGTATGATATACATATTTGCTTATAACGAATTTAATAGATTTATATGCTTAAAATACTCTAATAAATTATGAATGTCCGTAGAATCATTTAGATTTCGATTTCATATCGGTTTGTATCATATTTTTGTAGCCATAGAAAAGTACTATTTAATGTTAGAAAACTTAATATACTTGGACCTAATTGATTGGTATATAAATTCTAAAATACCTACAATAATGTATAAATACTTTTCGTAGCTGCTTGTAGATTTATAATATTAATATTTATATTTACAATATTCGGTGTACTGCTGAAAATATCTACAAAAAAAAAAAACGGAATATTTCATAACCCAAACGAGATCAAGCAATCTCACTTAGAATTATCCCAGAGTGACGGAGAAATTGTTTTTTCTTTAATCCTGTCACTACGGTGCTCTTAGAATGGTAAGAGCTCTTAGTATACTAAGCGATAAAGTTTTTGTTAATATAACAAAGATATACATAGCAATATTTAAGTATATTGTTTGATGAATGATGGCAGATGATAAATGATGGTAAATGAAGATATAAATAATTCTGTGGTACAGAAAACATCTATGCATGCTTTTATCAGATGATTACTACATTTTTAAAGGCGTATATATACGCTCTTCGTAGCGAAAGCGTTAAATATTTAATATCATTTCTAATAATTCAATGTCGTATAAATTAGTTGCACGCGAATAGCTATTTCGTTTCGAAAATTATAACTTTCTCCGATATTCTACAACTTCCAAAAATGATTAGCAATTAACGTTTCGAAACGAAAATAGAAACAAATCCTCGTCCGTACCGCGCAGACCGAAACAGAAGAAATTTGTATCGTTTATTTGGGATGCCACAGTTAGCGAATTAATTTCTCACTAACGACCGAATTACTCGTAAATCGCGCCACTCATTGAGCATTCTCGTAAGAGGGAATACGTAATTCGTAATTAGCCTGGCTCGTTCGATAGCGTAGACACGGTGTGTACGATATAATTAGAACAACGTGATATACGCGCCTGTATCGTGAGTTATTAATCGCGATTGCTTATCAACGTTGCCGAGGAATCGTCGTGAAATAATTGAAAATGATTTTCTGCCGAAGAATCTCGACCATACGACGTAATATATTAAATCAAGTCATAAGTAATGTTATTTTTTATGTCTACTACTTTCACACTACATTCCTGCTTGTACGATGTATCTAAACACTGATCCATCTAAACACTGATTCATTTTTCACACAACGAAGTCGCTAGTCGTACGCTTATTGCATCATTGATTGTTTTTGTGTCAGCTCAAGTTTTCAACACATCGTATCGACGATGAATATAATAAAGAATGATCCGACAAGGGAACATGCCTAAGTGTCGTCCATTTTGATGTAAAAATATTTGACACATATCTTTTTTTTTATCGAGAGTCGTCCATGTGACTTAAAAGTTTCGAACTGATGTATCTATATTTGAAAAAATTAATTTTATTCAGTTATCACTGCACTATTAAATTTGATTACTGTATTGCCGTAGCGACGCCACGATCCATCTACAGTAATTATTAGTTAAAACATTTTCAAATCAAAGTGAAAAGCTGTGATCGATCGTAATTTTTTTTTCAATAAGCAGACGAAATTCGGGCTATAGAGGGTTAATAGGCTCCCGGTTGGTAAAGTGTTAAACATTTAGACGTTCCACGGATGATCAACTTTTTTTATACCCAGGTCAGACAACGCCGTCTATAATAAGTAACGTAGAATAAAATTCGTTTTATAATTTCGAAGAAGCCGAAATACAGAGAAAAATGTTCTGTAACTCTGTGTTCTTTCTTCGAAATAAAATCCTGAAAATGACCGATTTTTATAACAATTTTACAGGAGGCTACTCTTAACCCTCTATATGGCACTGTGTGACTTTAAAGTTACATATTATACTAACGTGTCTATATTTTAAAAAATATTTTTTATCCAGTTATCATTGTTCTGTTCAATTTGATTACTGTATTATCATAGCGACACCACGATCCATCGATAGCAATCGTCACTTAAAAAATTTTCAAATCTAAGTGAAAAACTGTAAGCAATCGCTATTTTTTTTATATCCAAAATTCTGGCTATAGAGGTTAAAAGAGGGTTAAAAGTCTCGTAGATCGACCAAAAAACGTATCTCAGCGCGCTATGAATCGAAATAAATAAATACCTTTCCTTTTCTTTTCTTTTCTTTTTAAATCCTGATAAAAAAAAAAATCTGCTAAAGACTCACGCAAGAAACGACATTACTTATGACTTAATCCGATAAATCGTTTGGCTGGAGACGCAACGCGTTGCCAAGTACCGAAATTCCATCGCGTATATCGATTCCTCTGCGGGAGACCGTAAAGCGTGCAAGAATATGTTCCACCTTTGACGTTTCACCTGCACATTTACCTTACAGAGTCACGAGCCCGCCAAGCTCATATTCCTGATCAGCAACCTGCTCATACTCGCGTGCATTCCGTGTCGTCTAGCTGGTAACAGGCATGCGGAAGACGCAATACTCGTCGTCGCTGTCCCTGGCTCATGGTTTCTGCTCATGTTCTTCGCCGGGTAAGCCATATTTTCCGTACATTTAATTGTTACTGAATTTATTTTATTTTTGCGCTTCAAATATATTTAACGCTAGAATTACCGACGATAAACCCTTTCGATACGGCGGCCTTGCTGGAGGAAGGCAACTTTTAATGCCCTGTCGCGCAACGTAAATTATTAATTCTAGATTTTAAGCTTAAGGATTAGTCTTATTAGTAGCAGTCGACTTTGCTTCCGGATGGATACCGCGTTGTTTATCGGCGGAATGTAGACGTTTACGTTACAGTTTGCGTCTTCAGGGCTGAGAGATACGTTACCGTGACTCTCTTATTAATTTTTAACACCAGAACTATCGGTCGAACTGACTGGTTCATAATTTCTTATAGAAATTTGATAAATTTACAGTAATGTTGTTTTGGGATCGTAACAACTTTTTTGGTAATATTTGTAGCTGTCTTTCGTCCAAATATGTTTTAATTGTTATCGTAACACTTGGAACAATACCTTCCGACTTTACGTACGTCTCCTTCCTTTTTATATAATTTATGAATAATTTCTTTCGGCGATACCCTACAACAATGTATCGCTCACCGGCTGCCGGCTCAACGGAAAGGACAGCAAATTCGGCGCCGGGCTCAACGTGTTAACTATTTTGCCGAATGAAACAATCTTATAAACTTTTATAACTTATAGCTTTTGCTATATTATTATAACTTCTATAACTTATAAGCATTTATAACTACAGTCATATACCACACCACAAGTCATATCGTGCGTGCCGCTTATAAGCGGCGCTCGAAGCGAAAGGGTTAAAGCGTTGACGGAACGCTTTTCCGCGTACCGTGTGTTCCATCGGTGTTCGATTGATTATCCAACAGGCAAACTAAGTTTCTATTGTAATTTTTCAGTTGTGCTGTATTAAATAATATCAGAGAACTATTCTTGATCATATATTATTTATCTAATATACGCTCAAGGATATTGCACGACGATCTGAACACTTTGATCGTCAAACGCAAAGATGCGTCCATAGTTTACAATGATAGCTTCCACCAGACGCATATATGCGTCCATACCACCATATATGCACCCATATTAAGGGTTGACACTTTTTTTTTAACCCTTTGCACTCGACTGGCGCCGCTACGGCGACACGCATAATTTTCCTCAGAGATTAAGTTTCAAATTAAATTCTGCGTCTTCGTCAATTCAAACGCTTCTTTTGTTTTAAAATAAACTAAATCAACAAAATAAATAAAAAATCGTAAACGTTTATAATTTTCTGTTTCTCTTACCGAAAGAACGCTAAATTTTCGCAGTAAATTTTCACGGTAAATTTTCACAATCCTTTGAAACTTAAAAAAGTTCACCAGTGCAAAGGGTTAAGATCGCATCGACAGCGAGGTCATTAGAAACGACCCTGTCCATCTATAGATCTGGTCTCATGTATTTGTCATTTGACGAATTTCTTTATTCGATCGATCGCTTCGATCTTCTTGATCGCGAGATTTGAAAATTTCCAGCAATTAATATCGAAGGTTAATATTTTATCACGCGGCTATTATACGCGTGTAAAACATTTGTCACAGCAATGGACTGTTAAAATTTCTTGTGCGACTGTCGGTTTGGTCGTAGGGGATTTGCGAACCCGCATTTTATCCGGTGTAGCTTTGCACCGCGCTTCGTTAATTGAATATGAATTATTAGCGGTATCAGTTTTTGTTAATGATACAGGAGTTAACGGTCGCGTTAAATGGAAGCTTTATCGTAAAAATTTCGTCGGTGGCTTGTAAACTTACGACAAAAATATTCATGAAGAATGATAAAAGAATGCTGGATAAGTGTTATACGCCCTGGTCATGCAATATCGGTTACATTTATTATTCAACGTGTCAGCGCCAACATTTTATTGCTCCGATATTTCTGTGAATCATCTGATCGCTCGAAAAAAAAGAATTGACACTTTTATCAACGAGCAAATCGTATCGAAACGAGTATCGAGTTTAGAAGCAAACAATTGACATGGAATTAAAAATAATTAGGTTTTCGTGTCAAATAATTGTTAATTATGCTCAATTCTATCGTAGAATGATACATAGTGATTATAATTCAAGCATAAATTTGATCAATGTACGCAGAATTATTAATTTTCCTGATTATGATACACATACGTTATGTTAATGATATAAATTGATCGCGTTTACATTTCAAATTAAATATTTTACTAGTCGTTAAAAGTTTGACGATCCGATTATTCAATGGTAACGTGTGACATCTGATTTAAAAAGTTAGGCGAAACGGTGTTACGTAATTTTAAGTATCATTCTCATTCGTTCTGTGGAAATAAACAGAAGCGCATTAATATTAATTGCTACATAAATATTAATAATGTTTCGTAGAATGGTACCTACACCTAAAAGGGTTCCAGGATAATATCAATAAATGGGCAAACTGCGAACTACATAATTAAATATTCATGGCGAGATTAAACGATTATTTAACTTTTGCATAGATATTCACAAACTCGAGATGAAACAAAATTTTAACATCGTCGTACCATTATTTCACAAACAAAGTATCTTTCGTACATTAGCTAGATAACTAATTTAATTCAACTAAATTTCAAATAATCAAGTATTATGCACGGTAACCATTAACAATTACCACTTGGAATACGATCGAAGTAAAAAAGAAGTGAACAAAATTTTTCAAATAAAATCTGCTATGGAAATATAATTATCATACAGTCCTAACCATTTTCTTTTTCTCACCCAAAATACCAAGCCAATTTTATTCGAAAAAATTTTCTCCCGTTTCCATAATGTTTGAGAATACGAGAAATAATAATTTCAATTTATTCACCCTCTGCGATAAAAGAAAAAAAAATTCATCCAGGATAAACCAAGGTTTATCCGATCATTTTCTTTCGACGTTGAAAAAAATAGTAGTCAAAATTCAGATAGCTTTTTATCATGAATTCGTGATTAACACATCTTAAGCGGGAAACGACTGAACTCGTTTTGTGTATATTGTTATTAAAGCGCGGGGGACGAGAAAACTTGTAATAATTCTACGAATTATCGGTGAGTTTTTTTGGTGACAAAGTGAATTTTTTTACAAATACTTGACTTTTTTTTACAGTAAATTCCTAAAACTGGACTACGATATAATAGTCCATAATGGAAATAGACTGTGATGACTAAGGATTGTTTAAATTTTCCATTTTTTTTCATTTTCAATTTCTGAGAAAGTATTTCTATTTTTACAAAGCGAATAAAGAAATTAATTTCTAAGAAGAAACTGAAAGTTTTATTACAAAATAACCCATGGTTCAAAAGTCACAGCTATTTTACGCACAAGTAATTTTGCGCGCGAATTACAAAAAATCGTCCGCTATATAGTGAGAGTTCGACGAGAGAACACCCGCTTAACCCTCTATTTACATTCAAAAAAATTTATTTCATTTAATTATCACTGTACTATTAAACTTTGTTACCGTATTACTGTAGCGATGTCACAATCTACCTATAGCAACTATTATTTAAAAAATTTTGCGATCAAACTAAAATACTGCGATCAATCCCAGTTCTTTTCTCTGATAAACAAACAAAACTCGGACTATAGAGGTTTAAAATGCGTTAATAATACCTATTTAATCGCAAAATTTTTACTTAAAAACCTCCGTTCCAACCGAATTCTCATTTTAATCCGATCCACCAACGTCTACCTTTCCGAAGACAAACGATATATCCGATGCATCAAAGAGACCTCGATAACCTCCCCTATAATTAGGCGAAATAAAAGCCAGCAGCAGTCGTACACAAGATTTTTTTTCCACCCTGCGAATGGAGCAGCCAGAAGAAAGGCATTTATAATCGGCCGGATGGTAGCGCCTCCAGATTTCAAACCTCTTTTCACGTGATTTACGACGAGATAATGCCGGCTATTTCGCATTACCATACACACGCCTCTCTTGGCAATCGTTTTTCCCCGCTGCCGCGTCCTTTTCGCGGCCACTTTCCTGCAGGTATTACTGCAGAACTTTCAACCCTTCTCTCTTTCTCTCCTTCTTCCTTTCCGTCTCCTCTATTTCTTTGGGCTAGCCCAACGACGTCGACGACGATGACTTCTTTTCTATCTTCTCGTCCACAGCACCGAGGCAACCAGACGACGAACGCTCTTTGACTCGACTTCACCGCCACTTTGACGAGCGTCCGCAGCTATCCTTCGAGACTCGTCTCTCGAAAAAGAACGTAACACGCCGTTGCAACGCGAAAGTGCATCCCGTTTTCTGACCCCGTACTTTGAGCAGCAATGTCGGTAACCACGGATAAATATCGATATATGAAACGAGAGGTTTCTCGATTCGAGGGGTTGAGAGAAGGTTTTCGAGAGAGGTTCGACGTGGTTCTTCGTTTGTACAATAATTTTCTTCGAGGGCTGACGTGAAGTTTCTTAAATCGGAAAAGAGGAATTTATGTTGTATTTCTTTTATCGGTCGAACGAATGTTTCGATCCGATTGATTCTTACGGGTTCATCGATGTTTGTGGTTTTATGGGAAGTTGTTGATAGATCGTGATAGGGTATTCCAGGATATTCAATCATTTTTATTATATCTTTTATCGTTTAGGATTAGTAAATATTTATATGGAAGGATGAAATCAGATAAAAGGGTTGATTACTTTTTTAACACTCTATGGGACCGTGTGACTTAAAAGTTAGAAACTGATGTATGTATATTTGAAAAAATTAATTTTGTTTACTTATCACTGACAACAATTATATATTGCAATTATATAATACTATGACAATTATATAATAATTTTGTCACACGACAAGAATTAATCTCAATTTTGATCTTCTAATAAAAATTTTTAATCGTTGAACAGGGCACACTCTATTTTAAAGTATTCTCCAATACCGATGATGTTCAAAATTCATTAACCCTCTATGGGACCGTGTGAATTAAAAGTTAGAAACTAATGTATCTATATTTAAAAAAATTAATTTTCTTTAGTTATCACTGCACTATTAAATTTGATTACTGTATTACTGCAATGATACCACGATTCATCTATGGCAATTATTACTTTAAGAATTTTCGAATCAAAGCGAAAAACTGTAATCAATCGTAATTTTTTCTCCAATAAGCAAACAAAATTCGGGCTATAGAGGGTTAAAGTAAAATGCAGGCAGGATATATTGTTAGGAAGGTCTAAAGAATATTTGTCCAAAGTTTCGTAAAAATCGGCGCGTATCAGTCCCCGATGTTCCCTCGTTAGTGATTCTTCCAAGCAAGATATTTCATTTCTTAACTGGGATTAGAAGTGCCCCACCTTTTTGATACACCGTAATGCACGGTGGGACATTTTTAGCCCCACCTCGACTTAGGGAAAAGGATTGGTTTAATAAGTGCCATTCATGAACTATTTCAGTCCCACCCTATAACAACAAATTCAATTCAATTATTATTATTTTTTTTTTATGTTGTTACATTATGTGATTCCCCTATTAGTAAAAATATATCAATCTGGTTTATATTTAAAACGCAATAAAATTTCTATGCAACACGGATCTATTTTATTATCTGAAATTCTGTGCCGCAAAGAGTTAACACTAGAACTATCAAAATAGTCGAAACACGGCATTTCTGATTTTTTACACAATTTTTGTAGACCAAATACGATGCCTTTCTGGAAATTTTCCATGATTTTCTGTTTAAAAATATAGATAAAGCTTCTTTTTTTTCTTCATACGCCTTTCGTTTTGAATTCTTCGGTAGAAATAAATACACTTTAATCGTGGATAGTTCTAGCGTTAAAAAGCAAGCGCCTATAAATAAGAATGAATTGCTATTTCATCGAGTGCAATAAAGAAATGTATCAAGAGTGTTGATTTAATTCGATATAATTAAGAGGAAACGAGCGATACAGCGTTATCATCCTCACGGGACGCTGGAAACGTATTTTCCTTTATTGGAGCAATATTACGTAAAAGCGTCTGCATTCCAGCGAGTAAGTACTGTCCATCAGTACGTCCTTTTGTCTTCGGCTCACCGTTTAAGTACACGTATAGAAGGGGGGCGTAATTCCTCAAAGGCTTCCGAACGCCCGCTACCAGATTTCTTGTCCTCCATAACTGCTGTCGTTGACTTGGCAATAAGCCACCGTTGCGCCTGAGATTAATTTCGCACGAAATTTAACTGCAGATCGATGCAGTCTCCCTCGCCTTCAAACGCTTTATTCTACGCCACTTCCGCCTACAATTCTTCCCGTTTCCATTAATCATCGCCATTTTTCTTCGCGCTGCATTCTTCCTCTTGTTTTATTATCAATTTAGTTATTACGAAAATTATAATGGATAATGTTGACGATATTCGCGTTGGTTTGCGTTCAAAATTTATTTGCTTTACTAGTGTTGATAATTGCTTTTGGATTTATAAAAGAAATAAAGAAATTAGGTTTCTTGGAAACTTTTGGGTTTGGAAATATTTTATTTTAGATTCTTGGGATATTATTGCTTCCCTTTGTTCTATTTTCAATTTAATTATTATGAAAATTATAATGGATATTGATAATTGCTTTCGAATTTATAAGAAAAATATAGGAATTAGGTTTCTTGGAAACTTTTAGGTCTGGAAATATTTTATTTTAGATTCGTGGGATATTCTTTCTTCCCCTTGTTTTATTTTCAATTTAATTATTACGAGAATTATAATGGATAATGTTGACGATGTTCGCGCTGGTTTGCGTTTAAAATTTATTTGCTTTACTAGTGTTGATAATTGCTTTTGGATTTATAAAAGAAATAAAGAAATTAGGTTTCTTGGAAACTTTTGGGTTTGGAAATATTTTATTTTAGATTCTTGGGATATTATTTCTTTCTCTTGTTTTATTTTCAATTTAATTATTACGAAAATTGTAATGGATATTGTTGACGATATTCGCATTGGTTTGGGTTCAAAATTTATTTGCTTTATTACTATTTACAATTGCCTTTGAATTTATAAGAAAGTAAAAAAAATTAGATTTCTTAGAAACTTTCAAGTTTGAAAATACTTAATTTTAGATTCTAGGAATATTCAGTATTACAGTTTTGAAAAAATAGAATAAAATAGATTAACCTTTAATTATCTTTTCCATTTTATTTCTGAAACACTTGCATACGTAATTATTCTATAACCGAAGAATGCTCTAACTGAGATACGTATATGAGATTTTAATTACCGCTAATGCCGCGATATTGTAATAGAAACCTAACAACAGCTTCCCGTAGAGAATGATAAACCGCCTAGATCGTTGCGCCAAAAAGTATGGAGTTCCGCTTGGAAAAAAAAAGCGTAATTGCACTTTGCAACTGCACGATTGCACGTTGGCCACCCGACAAAAAGTTTGGAAGCACCATCTTTTCCCCTTGCGCAGTGTACTATGCCCTTTTTAGCGAAACGTCGAGTCTTCTCGCAATTTGTTTCCCTAAATATCCCGCTACATCTTTCAGTACACAAATCTGTGCTCGTTGCTTAACACTTAGGTTACCTTTTTACCACGGTAGTCACTTTTTCAATGTCTGCACCTCTCGTTTCTCCGTTAACACGAAATTCTTAATTCTCTGTTTCGATCGATTTGAAAATAAAACTTAACGACTGTTCCACATTGGAAGTCGTTCGTTCCACTGATAAAACGTTAAATTAAACCGTACAAAAATTCGTATAAAAAAATGTTCGATCCAATCGTCGGTATCGAACGCAAAATGTCAACGTTTCGATTTTTCAATTCCAATTTCTATCTTCGAACCCACCATCGGTTACACAGGGAACAATTCGCATCGCGCGCACGTCATCGTAAATCGATCATTCGAGACGTATAATGACTGGCTAAAATTTCCTGTTGCCTAACGAGCAAATATTTCAGATTCGTCGGCCACGAAAGGGTCGTGCCTAGTCTTCTAATTATAGGTACATGAAGCGAACATAATTGTGGCTCATCTACCCTCTAGATGCTAACCCGCATAGTTTAGATTCACAAGCCTAACGAGGTATAATCCTCGGAACGAGAGACCTAGAGAGAGAGAGACAAAGATGGACAGAGAGACAAAGAGAAGCGGAGAGAGACAGGGAGAGAGCTGAGCCAAGTATGAATCGAATGTCTACCATCCAAGAACCTAATTCAGATTTGTAGGCTATACTTATCATGACATAAGCTCTGTTCAGCCATTGGTGAAACTAAACCGATTCTGCCGAGCAGAGTTTCTCCTGTTTGGTCTGACGCAAAATCGATAATCGAAATCGAACTGTTCGCCAATGGTTTTAGCCATGTTGGTGCTGAAGGATACGTTGAAGTACGGCGATGGAAAGTGATTCAGACACAAACTGGGCGGTTTGAACTTATAGTCTGTTTCATGATCTCTTTTTCACGAGCTATGAGGTCTCACGGAACGAACAAAGTGTTGGTTTCAAAATATTGCGGGGATATTAGTAAACGGTGTCGTTTCTTAGGTAGCAATTAACCATTAATGGACGTAAGTCACCTCCGACGTGACAACAGCACTTTGTCGCTGCGGTCGTATGGCACGTATGAGGTGACAGATCATGTCAAAACTCGATGATTTTACTGTCCGTAAACGTGCAACGAAAAACCATTCCTTCATATTGTAGATTGTTTCGCAAAATATCGTACGTTGAAAACTTGTGATTATTTGAAACTGATACATTTGTAATACTGCTTGGAAAAATTAATTTCTAAGAAAAATGTTGTTCTCACGATACTGAAAATTTTTCTCGTATTTAGTGAAAACAACTACAATTTAGCGAGAATCATATATGAAAAGCTGGCGTCCGATAAGGGTTAACACTAGATTTACGGAACCCGTCAATTTGACAGATTTCTAATTTCATGTTGAAGTGCAGTAATTATGTGTGTGGAGAGTGCACGCTCAAAATAGAATTTAAATGCAAGAAACGTACTAACTAAATCTGTGCGAATAAAAATCTATTAATTTCAAATAAAATGAACTAATGTTATTACAAAAAAAAGTGCAGTTTAACATACCCGTAAAAATGGTCCGATTAATCCCCGTAAATCTAGTGTTAATAAGTTTGTTTAAAAGTTATCCGACGCTCACTCCTTGATACGCAGGCAGCTAAAAAGCCTTTCTTAATCCTATCTTCGCTTTTATACGGTCATTCAATACGCGTTTAGTCCTATCGCACACGCATTCTCACTGGGATAAAAATTGTACGGTGAAATGAATTGAGGGCTCGACTTTGGAGCACTTTTGTAGTAATTGCTTTGTGTAATGTTTATACAGCAAAAACGGAAACTTGTAACATGAATCAGAATCCCTAAAATCCTACTCACGATTCCGGAGGAGAACAGCACAGTTTCTACAGAATCTGCGTCACATTCTAGAAACCCCAAGCGTATCAAACGTTTAGAAAGCTTTTGGAATTATTCAGCAATACCAGACATAGAACGAGAGAGAGAGAAATAGGAGCTACAGAATTTTACCTCAGAATCCTATCTTTTAACCTTACAAAAAGAGGTTACATTACTTTCGGTCCCATCAAATTAATAACAAAATTAAAGGATCAAACTAGAAAAAGAGACGAGTATAAATCGGTTACCTGGAATAAGTTTTCCGCAGGAATCATCCAGCAATGGTAGAAATAGAACGAGAGAAAGAAATTCCAGAATTTTAGCTGAGAATTTCATTTTCTAATCTTATAAGAAGAAGCTATATTTGTTTTAACTCCACGCAATTAATCAAAAAATTAACGAATCACATTAGAAAAAGAGACGAGCATAAATCGGTCGCCTCGAATAAATTTTCCTCAGGAATTATCCAGCAATACTCGGAGAGATAAATAAAAACTCCAGAATTTTAGCTGAGAATTTCATTTTCTAATCTTATAAGAAGAAGCTATATTTATTTTAATTTCTCGCAATTAATCAAAAAATTAACGAATCAAATTAGAAAAAGAGACGAACATAAATCGATCGCCTCGAATAAATTTTCCTCAGGAATTGTCCAGCAATACCAGAAATAGAACGAGAGAAAGAAACTCCAAAATTTTAACTTAAAATTTCATTTTCTAATCTTATAAGAAGAAGCTATATTTGTTTTAATTCCTCGCAATTAATCAAAAAATTAACGAATCAAATTAGAAAAAGAGACCAACATAAATCGGTCGCCTCGAATAAATTTTCCTCGGTAATTGTCCAGCAATACTCGGAGAGATAAATAAAAACTCCAGAATTTTACCTCAGAATTTCATTTTCTAATCGTACAAAAATAAGTTACATTCGCTTCAGTCCCACGCAATTAATAACAAAATTAACGGATGAAATTAGAAAAAGAGACGAACATAAATCGGTCCCGTCGAATAAGTTTTAAATAATACAAATGGCGCGTGCAATAACGAGACAGTGGTGCGGGAACGGGAATAAATCGTGGGTAGCGAGCATGGAACATAAAACAGAGACGGCGAGTCAGCTTGTCGATGTAAATTTTCGCAAAACATCGTCCTTCAAAATGTCGCGGCCACGGTGGACCAGCGAATAATTGTCATCGTCCCTGTACCCGTGAATTTTATGGAATCATTCCCCGTTTGCTGAAGCTCGATTACCCTGAATCTCTGTGCTGGTTAGGGGAAGGGAAACGTTGCTTACGATTCGAGCTGTGTAGTCGAAAGAAAAAAAACATAATAATAATAAAAAAAAAAAGAAAAGAAAAAAACGGAAGAAAATGGGATAAAAAGGAAACACGATGAAATAGAATCTATTTTACGTCGAGTCATGTAGCCAACCTCTGGTTTGTGAGACGAGCATTTCGTTTCCCTCCAGAAACGAGTGCTCACTTCTTCCTGGCTCTTTTTCCTCGCTTATAATCAGCTCTCTTGCTCCCCAGTTTTTTCGTACGTGCGTACAATACCGAAGGAAAAGTTTCAGACCGTCTCTTAATCGCCTTAAACTGGGTTTTTTTTATGGAAATTCGATGGCTTTGCTGCGGCGCTCCTTATTGGCAGGTTCGATTGTTAAAAAGTATCTTTTGTTTCAACTTCACATTTTTTCACTTCACATTTTTCGAGACAGAATTGGGTGAACCGTCGAATATGTTGTGAATATGTAACTTGGAGGTTACGTACTGATGTATCTATGTTGTTTAAATTTTATTTTATTTACTCATCATCGTACCGTTCAGTTTTGTTACCAGTTTTGTTACAATTGTACTGATATTAGTTAAATCGCTTATAACAATTATTCAAAACTGTTCATACGAATGTGAGAAAGAGTAATTTTTATTTTTTTGCAATCAAGAAACAAAATTCCGACTATAGAGGGTTAAGGAAATTTTCTTCAAATTTATTACGTGTACCAACGATTGAAATTATTTCGTATTTTTTGTGTTTGGTATCTTGGATGTAAAACAATTTTTAGGATAAAAATGAAATTTTTTTTCAAGTTACTTTTTCTATATCTCGTATTATTTTATTCTACTGTGATAGGGTTAAGAAGTTAATCAGGTTTCAAGAATTAGTTAATATATTTTAGTGCTTCTGTGTTATTGGTTTTAAAATAGGTTATAAGTTCAAGTTCTTTTTTCTTTTCTTTTTTGTTTTCAGTATCTTTCGACGCGTTGTACGATCTTTATTTCTTGGTGTTCGTCCATGACTTCGTTTTAATGTATTTTAAATAACATACATTAAGCCTATATTTTATTAATTATTGTTTAATCTAGATGAGACGCACACAGCTGATGAATTTAACGATTAAAACTGTTTTAAAACTTTTGAGGCTGCTTCTTATCGGAACAGATTCTCGCAAATTAAATCACCGACCTATAACAAAGCGAACACCTTTTTGCAACCATTTTTAATCGTAGCGTATCTAAATTTTCATTTTCTTCCTCTGTGGACTATTTATTTTTACGCGGATACTCTTTCATATCGTCTCACTGTTCTTTCATTTTTCTTCCGTTATCTGTACCATAAATATAGTGAAATTTATGTACATATATAATCTTCCTTTGCATCTTTATTTGTCAACGAAGTTCAAGACGCAAGAAAATACTAGAAGCTGAATCGGATCTTGGTTGACAGAAAAGTAATTCCATATTTGTTCTACTTTTAAAATACGCAAAAATTTTTTAATTTCCTATTATTATATTCAACGTATTATTCAGCTTTATTTTTCTTTCTCAAACTTCGTTTGCGCACTGTTATCGAAAATAAATTTTCATTCATTTATTTTGAAGCAATACAAGTATTAGGTTGTCTCAAAAGTGTCTTTCGTTTTATTAATAAGCAATGGATGCATAATATTTTTATGTTTTACAATATATTATTATTTCATATAGGATTCATTTGATTCTATTTTTTCCATTCATCTCTCGATTAACAAATAAGGGTTTATTTAAACATTGCCAGACGAAACTATTGCGGAAAGATAACGAAAGAAACTTTCGGGACAACCTAATATATAAGTTATTACCACGGAAGAACGGTTAATTAAAAAATGAAAGGAAGCAAAATTTATACAAACACTTAAAAATCGTTCGCAAACTATTATTCAGACAAAACCTGTGCAGAAACTCAGAATCTTCGATCGATAACCCCCAACCCTCACAATTCTTGTAACTCACACCCTGCATCTCTGTTTTATTATTTCCCACCATGACTGTACTTTCCCTTGAACTTAGCGCGCCAAGAAAAACCAGAGATTTATGACTACCGGTAACCCTTGACAAGATAAGGTCACCGATCGATTAACGGAAGCGAGAGGCGACCCAACTATCTTTCCGCCTAATGACAGCTCGATCGATGTCTCTTCCATTCTGTCATTCCTTCGTTTTCTTCGTTTACCTCGTACAGTTCCCCGTTTAATCTAATTCCTCCAATCAACACGTGCCTGAAGTATGTTGGGCGTCACCGATCGTGGCGATCCAACAGAAATAAATGTGTACGATCAAATTTAAACTGTCAAAGGTCGGAGTAATAATTATTAACACGTACAGTGCCACAGTGGTCATGTGTGACAGGAGATTGTTTCTCCTGTAGCGCCATGGTGGTCATCGTTTATAATTTGTTTATAATTTTTTTATAATTGTAATTGTAAAAGTTGTTATAAATTTGTTTATAATTAAGTAAAGATGAAATGAACATTGATAGCTAACAATCTATAGCCTCAATTTTGTGTGCTTATTGGAAAAAAAATTACGATTGATTACAGTTTTTCAGTTTGATTTGAAAATGTTTTAAGCTAATAATTACTGTAGATGTATCGTGGCGTCGCTACGGTAATACAGTAATCAAATTTAACAGTGCAGTGATAACTAAATAAAATTAATTTTTTAAAATATAGATACATCAGTTTGTAACTTTTAAGTCACACGGTCCTATAGAGGGTTAATGAATTTTGAACATCATCGTCGCTATTAGAAGATAAAAATGAGATTAATTTTTGTCGAATCTTCTATTTACCGGCGTGGCGTCCTCAGCCATGGCGTCCTCAGCAAAACATGTGATTTTGGCGTGGCAGTTAACGTGTTAACACTAGCTGCAAATCTGGGACAAAGGTGTAGCGATCGACACTCGCCAAACGCCAAGATTGCCAAGATTGTTTAGATCTTAGCCCTTATTTTCATTATTCCTATAAATTTGACACCACGAGTCTCACTCGTAATATTCATGTTCAATCCGAAATTATGACCACGAGTCTCACTCGTAATATTCACGTTCGACCCGAAATTGTGAGCACGAGTCTCACACACGATATTTATGTTCGATCCGAAATTATGACCACGAGTCTCACTCGTAATATTCATGTTCAATCCGAAATTATGACCACGAGTTTCACTCGTAATATTCATGTTCGACCCGAAATTGTGAGCACGAGTCTCACACACGATATTTATGTTCAATCCAAAACTATGACCACGAGTTTCACTCGTGATATTCGCGTTTGGCTCGAAATTGTAATCACGAGTCAGACTCGTCAAAGTATGGCAAGGGGTTAAGCTGGCGACATAAGAACGATGCGATTAGGTAGGCAACCCTGTAGAACGTCGCGTGCTGAAGAACTGTAACCAAAGTACAGCCTTTTTGTCTCGTATCCGAGCAAAATTACGGTCACAAAGGGTCGAAGAATTAAGAACGGTTAATTTTGTATGATTTTATTAGTTGGATTATTAATTGGAAATTTTTAATATAACGATCAAAGCTGTAGAAATTTTATTTTCAACGCGACGTATCAGCCGCTTTAAATTATTAATATTGAAAGCGAGACCGTTTCCTGCCATTTTAGCAATATTATAAATGCAATGGAACCGAAGCGAAGGGAACAAAAGAAGAAAGAATTATTCGAAGCAGTTAAAAAGATAATGAAAAAGAAAAAAAAAAGAGATCGGAAGAGTCTGTTTGACGATTAAAAATGTCCCATTCCATCGTCCGTCTGTCCGTGGCGCGAAAATCGATTTCGGTCCGAAGCTCGGTTCAGGAAATGCGACCATTGTTCTGTTCCATCCGCGATTTCGGCTTGAATTACGCGCCGCTTCAATTTCATTGAACGCCGATCGCGTTAGTAAATCGGATAATCAACGGCCAACGAAACAGGTAACGCGACGAACGATAGACAACACGATAGCGCTGGTAACAGCACCAACTTTATCTCTCCTCGCGGCGTTTTGTTTCCAACTTATCCCGAACTAACCACCGATGACCTGTAAACTGATAACGCTAACGGAAGATACAGTGTGACCTCTTGTGTTACGCGTTATGGCACCTTATTACGCGCTAGCGTTCCCCGTCTGCGTTTAGCCCGAGATATTAGCGCGATTGATTCGTGTCAATCGCAATTATTTTTTAAGATAACATACGTCGACGGTAATTCAGTTCTGTCGCGAAAAATCGCGCGAGAAGCTTCGTCACCTGGTGGCGACACCGCGGTATCGCTACGCGCGAGGTAGGAAAGAATTTGCATATTAATTATATCAGGCTGTCCCAAAAGTTTCTTTCGTTTCATTCATAAGTAATGGATGCGTAACATTTTATGTTTTAGGATATATTATGTTACATAGGATCTAGTTTGCCTTATTACCTTTCTCTATCTCTCGTTTAACACTAGAACTACAAGTAAGAACACTAGTACCAATGATTTAACCAGTCAGCTGTGTTTGACGACTATATCCGACACCGAGAAATGGCAGTATTTTGTGTCACGACGACTATATCCTTCACGCGTGAAATTTAGTTACTTAAATTAAATTAAATTAAATTAAATTTTTCGATTCATCCTGAGTTATTTGTTGCAGTCAAATGCAGCGCAGAGACAACGCTCTCGCCGGTAGCCGGCTGTCTTTCTCGCTCTGTGTTTTTTGTTAATAACTCGTTAACAAAGCCAAATTTGACATTTTCGTAGAGGAAAAAGTTGCTTGAAATCATCTCAGGAATAATTCCTTAACCCTTTGAGCGCTGAGTTGTGCGAAGTTAAGCGTGTGCTGCGGACCGCCTACTTTTTACGATGAATCACTCGCTGGGCTGCTTACTTTTTTCGACGGAGCGCATGCTGGGCCCAAATTAAATGGCTGTGTGAGAACCCATATATGCGTTCATGGCCCAAATTGAATGGTTGTGTGGGAACCCATATATGCGTACATGGTCCAAATTAAATGGTTGTGTGGGAACCCATACATGTGTTCATGGCCCAAATTGAATGATTATGTATATATGCGTTCATAGCACTCAAAGGGTTAAAGGAACTTATAGACCTTTTGGGACACCCTGTATATACTTTCTGTAGCGGGATCGTCGTTGCATATTTTAGCAAACGAAGAATTGTTTCTTGCACGTAAAATCACCGATAGCTACGAAAAATATTACCGTTATTCCTTTCCGTTCTTTGAAATTGATTTATCGTTATTTAAATATCGTGAATAATTGAGTTAATTTAGACAACATCACCGGTGTTGCTGACTTGTTTCAATATTCTTCAAACTTTTCGTAGCACCGATAAATCGATGAACAGTTATCAGCGGCATTCAATTTTAATCTTCGCTCAAAGTCGCCGATCCAACACTCTTTTGTGTTTCACTTTCCTCGAACAAATTTAATAAACCACCGACAATAATGGCCAGAAGATCAATGTCTTCATAATCGCGTTGCACATTCAGGAATCAAACGCTAGTCATTGGCTTGTCTACAAACTAACGTTAAACACGGTTCATGCTACGGCCTCATCCGCTGACAGTAAATACAGTGGGATCGATATCTGTTGCACGATGCACGGATACCTCTGAAAGGAACACGATACTTCATCGATATCGCAATGACAGTGATGCCTCGCCATTGTTCAAGCTGTGGCTCGGCAAACAGCGAAAGTCTCCTTGTAATGCAAAACAACTAAATGGAGAATAAAGAGAAAATTATTGGAACGATACGGGGCGCATCCATTTTATTTAATCCGAGAAATTATTTTACAGAGACCGCTGTGACATCTTATAATTGTGTTCAGAATACTTTATGCTAACGGAGTGATCCAGACGAGGGAAATAAAATAAATGGTAAAGATCTGGAATGGAAATTAAATTTGTAAAATTTTTCTAACGTGGAATCAGGATTCGAGCGTGTTAGAAAATCGCGGTAGACGAACGGCTGAAGCAGGTCATCTGCATTTCGTCAAGATGCTTCCCCACTTAAGGGAAATTCCTTGGGACCTATAGTCCGTTCAACGAGACTAGTCACTAAGTAAAAACAAACAACTGCCTCGCTTTTCACGCGATCGGTTATGCGACTACGGTCATTGGCTGTCACATGTTACAACTCAGGGCCAAGTTATGGTGGTCCCTTGCCGAAGGGTCTTGCAGGCAAAGTTTGGATCCTACGATGTGATGTGGGCATCTAGAACGCGTAAGTCGGGCCTGCCCTGTTCACGTGCTCGTGTTTATGCTTGGTGACTCGTCTCGTTGAATGGAGTATAGGATAATAAAACTAAGGCAGGCATACTGGCGGGAACGTCCTCACGACTCCTCGATAGTCCAGGAAAGGACACTATTGTAGTCGCCTTCAGCGCGAACGCACGTACAATTAAACGCAGTATTAAAAACGCCTACAGACTTATTCCTGACTCACCGCTCGAATCCTGATTCCACCTTACAAGCGGTAAGTCAAGAATAAGTCTGTGGGCGTTTTTAATACTTTGTTTAATTTTACGTGCGTTCGCGTTGAAGGCGCCTACAATAATGTCCTTTCCTAACAATTTGGGAGTCGTGAGGACTTTCCCGCCAGTATGCCTGCCTTAGTTTTATTATCCAACAAATATAATAAATTATAATATAATTATAATTATAATATATTTATAGGTCCCAAGGAATTTCCCTTAAGTGGGGAACCACCTTGACGAAATGCACATGGTCTGCTTCAGCCGTTTGTCTATCGCGATTTTCTAACATTTTGTACCTTAAAATTGCAACATATGTTGTTTCGTGATATTCCTTGCGAAAGATGATAGAAAAAGAATTGTTTCGTTTTAGTTTAAATTAATTTCTCTGTTCAGAGTTCAAGTTTGTCCGACAGAGCTGGAAGATTCTTTTCAACACTAGCTTCAGAACTACCGACTTTTAAAGTGGACTTATTTGTATCAAAGAAATAAGAATGATAAGTATTTGAAAAAGTATCTATAATAAGGGTAACGATTCTTTGTATATATTTTTTTACAAAAAGTCATAGAAAATCCCCCCAATACATCGTTGTAAATTTATAAAATTTCTATGAGAAATTATGAACCAGTCATTTTGACTAGTTAGTTTCAGTGTTAATAACCCTTTGCATTCCAGGCAAACAAGGCTCCACTAACTCTAACTCAAAGAATTTTTCAATTTTTCTTTTTTTTTTTTTTCTTTTCACACGCAATACGTTCTTTCTATTAAATTTGGCTCGGATAGGTGGTAATACTAGCAAACAAAATTTTCCAGCGCAAAGGGTTAATATCGAATTTTAAGCTTCGCAATTCCGCTTCGTGTAATATTTTATCACTGGCTAAAATGCGTGCGATGGTCGTCTCTCGAGTGCAAAGGGTCGAATATTTGCAAGCAAGTAGTCCAGAGTTACAATTTATCAAAGATTGATCGAAAATTAACCGAACCATTAAAGTTATTAAACCGCCGAGTCGCGTTGCGAGAAG
Organism: Ctenoplectra terminalis; assembly: GCA_019453375.1. NCBI lineage: Eukaryota > Metazoa > Arthropoda > Insecta > Hymenoptera > Apidae > Ctenoplectra > Ctenoplectra terminalis. Next base: position 63,730 of record SMSQ01025864.1, on the reverse strand, counting down.
ATATTTTCGGTTTTGGAAAGTTCAGCGAAGCAAAGCTCTCCGTGGGTCGGATCCGTTGTTTCATCATTACTGAAAACAAGGATAGTTAGTGTATCCTAACTAGAAACAATACTCTAATATTCACTAATGTTCATTGTTCATAGACAACGCGACGTGTAGCCTTGCTTTCGTACATTAAAGGCAAAGCGACAGAAACTTTAAGTTCCTAACAATAAGTTTATCTCGAGTTTAGTTTACCTTTACACTCGACTCACCGTACAGTTACATTCGGTGTTTTATGAGCTTGGCTAATTAATTTCGGTAAAACATAATCACGCGCGATACGAACCGTTATATTCTCAAGTGCCCAGACTTTTCCACTTTCCGCGAACGCATCTGGTGACCCTGTTATCTTTGTTCGTACCAAGAACAGAATTTTCTTAAAACTTTGAGGTACTTTTCTTTTCAGGCGATATACTACATCCACTGTTCTTATTGTTAGTAATAATCCAACAGCCCGTACACGATAAGTTCAGAATAGTTTGACAATTGGGAGAGACCGGTCTATTAGTATCTACATTTCTATATAGATATAGAAACATCTAAAAATGATCTAAAAAAATAATATATCTCAAAATAAAACAAATAAATCGGCTTACTATTATTCTCGTACCGACGAGGTGTAAATTGTCGCAAACCCGTATACATATTACAAATTACATTTAAAATTTTGCGCACATCAGAAAATAAAACTAAAAAAAGAAAAAACTGTTTCGAAACCTCCGCAAGCGAGGATTGGGTTAAGTGTGTAAGGTGCGGACGTTGGTTTCATGATGGATGCTCTAAGCACGAGAACATTCGTGATTTATGTGGAAAATTTAAGGAAAAGCAACATATCAATTAATTTTCTCATGTATTATATTTTGTACAAGCTATATCCTTTGGTACTCGTAATGGGTGGTCCATTTGCAATGTTGGTGTTTCTTGATTAAAAAAAGAAATAAATATTTTAATACGTCGCGAAGTATGATTTATATACATTCTAAATTACTTACGCTACTGAATTAATTAAAACTGTAAAAAACCAACGATGCGATGGTTTCTTTCCAAAAAGTGGTCGTTCACTTTGAAGGCTACTACAATAATGTCCTTCTGGACTATCCGCGAGTCGTGAGAACGCTCCCGCCAGCATGCTTGCCTTAGTTTTATAACCCTAAGTCCAAAAGAGTTTCCCTTAACGCTAGAACTACCGGCGATTGAAGCATACTTATGTCTACCGAAAAAATCGTAACGAAAGGTATACAAAAAAATGCGCGATGCAAGGTAAACGAAGCTTTGTCTACAATTTTTAACAGAAAATCGCGAGATGCCACGGTCAATTTACAAAATTTCTATAAAAAATTACGAATGGGTCATTTTGACCACTTTGATAGTTCCAGTGTTAACAGTGGAAGCGCCTTGACGAAATGCACCGCGATTTTCTAACACTAACTTATCCTGTATATCGAATAAAAAAAAAAGAGAAAAAAAACAGGCAAATTGGTCGTATCGCGGTTTAATTCCTACACTCTGGTACCCTTAAACCCAACAAACCAACGCTAATAACCAAATTCTTTTGGCGACAAGAGCCGCCAACTTGAACGGTGACCCAACAATCCAACAACGCAGACTTCTTCAACGAACGTTAAACCTAGCACTTTAACATCCGAGGCTGGCTTTTCGCGACGACACCGCGTTGCATCGATCGTGCGGGCTATTATCTCTGGTGAAACGACTACACCAGCAACTCTCTATCTCTCTGGCCGTTTGTAGCCGTGCATAGGTACGCCCGATGAAATCTGTGCGCACGAACGATGCAACAGCGGTATCTGATCGTCGACGCGTTTTAATGCGTCATTATCGTGCGAGCATTGTATCGTTTGATTGTTTTAACAGCGCTATCCGGCTGACCGGTCCATTCGTCACCATGGTCTACAGTATGATAACCGGCGACATGTTGACCTTCGGGATAATCTACATGGTGGTGCTGTTCGGTTTCTGCCAGTCGTTCTACTTTTTGTACAAAGGCTTCCCGGGAGTGAAATCATCCCTCTACGGCTCCTATCACTCGACCTGGATGGCACTGTTTCAGATAACCCTCGGCGATTATAACGTAAGCCTCCCTTGTTCGCTATAAATCATCGTTTTATTGTCGCGGTTATTTCTATCACCCTGCGTACGCGCGTACGCGTCCACGCAAGTGCACTCTTTTTTTTGTTTTCTTTTTTTGTTTTTTTTTTT
>SMSQ01025864.1:37064-49755 GCA_019453375.1 Ctenoplectra terminalis | reverse complement strand
CATTAAAAAAAAAAAAAAAAAAAAAAAAAAAAAAGATAAGAAAAGAAAAGGAAAGAAAATCATAAATCCGCATCAAGATCGTTAATCGAGTTGACAATTCAAGGGGTGTGAAACACGATGTAAGTTTTTATCCGCTTAATGAAACGCGAAATAATTAACCGTAGACTTATAAGAGTTAATATGGAAGACATCACGGTTATGAATCCTAATATTAACGTCAGCAAATGTCATGCATTCGATACTGACAATATTGGGTCTCTGACACCTGATTCAGCAAACTTTGGCTTCGCAGAGCATAATATTGGCAACCACCAAAGCTCGACCAACCTATCACCGTGAATCCCGGTATCATGATACCTCACGCTAAGGACAGTGGAATTTGCAACAATCTCTGCTAATGGTTTCGATATTATAGGAGATAATATTGAAATTTCAAGGTCTGCAGCGTCAAATACTAGCGTATCGAGTGAATATATTAGGCGTACAAAATTTTCACAATCATGGAAATTTATATCGAATGCTTCAAAGGTTGTAAAACTAGGTAACAGAGACTCTAGAGGTTACAGGACTCTATTTTGGGACCAACTATTATCGAGACCAACAACTTAAAATTATACAGGGTTTTTTTCTCTCTTACGTTATGTTTTTATACGAATTGTCTCAAAATAGAGTCCTGTAACCTCTAGAGTCTCTGTTACTTAGTTTTACAACCCTTGAAGCATTCGATATTAATTTCCATGATCGTGAAAATTTTGTATATATATATATCAACAGACTCCATTTACGTGATTTCCAACCGCGTAAAAACGAACCACGTAGAACGAATACTCCGCGTAAATCGAGGGAGTATTGTTTATATTATTAACATTCATCTCCCTTTCTCCTCTGTTTTTAGTTTTCAGAGTTTTCTTCGTAACTCTGCAATCGTCATTGTTATACACATGGTAGAGGCGAATCGGATCAAAGTAAGAATTCGGTCAAAAGAAATATTTTTAAGTTCAAAAAAATTGCCTACTATTAATTTTAAAACCGAATAGGTATTAATTACGAATTTGTAATAAAGAGTTAGCTTTCTAAATTCCGACTATTATTTTTTCATTATCGAACAGAAAATGATCCAATTCGCCTCGGTCTACTACCAACGTTAACCCTTTGCAACCCGCACGATTCTTCATCACTGAAGAAAGAAAGTTTTATTTTTAACGGAAAAAATTACCATTGCCTGTGAAAGTACTTGTCGTTATTCATTTTACAAATATCCTTTTTCTTCTGGTAAACGAAACATAAATTTTTAATTTTGTAAATCATCGTGTAATATCTTTGGAAATTAAGCGTAATCGTGTTGAAAACAGAATGTTTCCGTAGCAGAGTCAAAGGAGCGCTAAGGGTTAATAATTTGAAACTGGATAACACTGGAGTTTAAAAATTGAACATTGGAAATTTTGGAATGGTAACAGAAAGTTCGCAGAATTATTACAATTCGTGTATGATATGAATAATATTTCCTATTGAATTGTGCGATTCTAAGAATCTTAATATCACGATCTGCGTACTCGGCAGTATTTAGTATGAGGTGCTTGATTCCAATAACTACAGTATCGTATTCTGTGGTCGCATTGGTATCTAATATCGTAATTTATGTTCTCGAATACCTTTGTTGCGAGTTTCCCGGTTTGAGGGTTCAGAATACAAATTCGTACAACTCCCATAAGGCTCGATGTTAGGTTATTAATACAGATGATAATTCGGAGAAAAATCCAATTTTTGCCACGGTTAATTTCAATTGATTTTAAGGCAGCACGTAGAATGTAAATTAGTTCTGTGCTTAAACCGTTCGGCGAACTTTACTGATACTTAATACGATAGATGTAAGTATATTTAGGCCGATATTTGTATTTGATGTTCGGTCTCTTAAAACTACCGAACTTAAATGAACAGACGAAACGGCTTCAGGTGCTTTTAATGTTGGGTTGAACGGTCGAAACTTTATGCGTTTATTTTACAGCAAATATTACGAGGTATAACACTAAAATAGAATGGATATTATTCGACATATTAGCATTTCCAAGTTTCGACAAAGTCAACTTCTGCTTCTTTTATAATCGATATTGGTATTTTTTTTTTTCGATACATTTATAGCGCTGGGAAAAGTTGTGGCAATTTTTGTTACAATATCATTTTTTTTTCACGACCGATTTAAGTAAGTTTGTTTGACGATTAATATGTAAAAATGTTTAAGAAAAATCCAGCATTTCTCGACGAATGAAGAACATACTGAGAAGGTTGATCTTTGATTAACTATTGTCTTAAAGCTGTTATAATTTTGTCCGCTGGTGTATGTACAATTTATATAAATTTCATTCGACTTCTTTAATTTAATTATTCGTATAAATTTGAAACGCGATTCATAAATCTTCAAAATATTATTTTCGTTTTTATTCAAGTTTCATTTCTGTGCAACGTGCAACTTATTCTCAGCTAGAAACCCTAACTTTTATTTTAATCGAAGCGTTATTTTTGAACACAAATGAAATTACTTCTCGAATCACGGATCAAATATTCGAAGTTCATTGATTTTTTTTTTTTTCTGTGCAACGTGCAACTTATTCTCACCTAGAAACCCTGACTTTTATTTTAATCGAAGCGTTATTTTTGAACACAAATAAAATTACTTCTCGAATCACGGATCAAACATTCGAAGTCCATTGATTTTTTTCTTTTTCTGTGCAACGTGAAAATTATTTCCAGTTAGAAAGTCCAATTTTTATCTTCATTAAAGTATAATATTATTTTTAAACACAAATGAAATTACTTTTCGAATCATGGATCAAACATTCGAAGTTCATCGATTTTTTCTTCTTCTGTACAATGTGAAAATTATTTCCAATTAGAAACTCTAATTTTCATCTTCGTTAAAGTATTATTTTTAAACACAAATGAAATTACTTTTCGAATCACGGATCAAAGATTCGAAGTTCATCGATTTTTTCTTCTTCTGTACAATGTGAAAATTATTTCCAATTAGAAACTCTAATTTTCATCTTCGTTAAAGTATTATTTTTAAACACAAATGAAACTACTTCTCGAATCACGGATCAGAGGTTCGAAGTTCACTTTTTTTTCTTTTTCTTCGCGATATGCAATTTGTTCTTACAATCACTCAGGAAGTGCACGTGTCCATGAACATCGCGAACATAAATTTCCAATTGTCGACCTTGCACGGATGATTCAGAGCGTATCGCGATGACGCTTTTTATCAGCGCATAATTGTCTCGAACTCGACTTATGGTCTACGCTTCTGGCAACATTTATGTCTCGAACGGTCTGGAAACTTCGATCGAAGTGCAAAACAAGAATAGAGCGACAAAAAGCGACTCGTTAATTTTATCAACTCTGTTGACCAACGTAACCGGTTATGTAATTTATTTATCTCAACATATTTCGGGAACACTGGTATTTGTATTTAGTTGCACGAAACCTGGTTGGCTTACACAGAACCGAACAAGAGGGATAATCGTTAATAATTTAATTCATAGCTGATAAAATTGCAGAACTATTTACACAACAGAAATCTACAAATTGTAATTTGCAACTCCTAAATTCACTAATAATATCAGTTACTAAATTATTGTGAGACCTCTGATATACGCCAAAACCATCGATTCTCGCGGTATCCTCAGTCTTTAAACATTTTCATCGCTCATAATTATTTATATTTTTATTTACATATGATCTACCATCATTCATTAAACAATACACTTCAATTTTGATATGTACATTTTTATCGTATAAAAAAAAACTGTATCGATTGGTATACCTAGAGCTCTTTCAATTCTGGGAGCACCGTAGCGAAAGGGTTAAGTAACAGCATGTGTACTTATTATATTTTCTATATATATATTTAATTTTTCCATATATGGCTTTAAAATAAATTCAACGAATCATGATATATATGTTAACAATTTTAAATAGATTTAAAATCACATTATTAATAAGCTAAGTATACATTATTAAAAAGCTGAGAATAATTTTTGTACCGAAAAAAGGTGTTGTTCAAAAAAGAAAAAGTGTACTTTCAATTCCATTCTTGCTCGATGTTTGAATAAGTAAAATTAGTTATTTCAAATCAGAAAAAGAGAAAAAGTAGTTATTTCCAAGTGGTCGTAATAACCCACTGTAATTTAACATTGCCTCTCAAGCAATTGTCGCCTCTCGAGTGCAAACGATTAAACGTACGAGGACGATCTAGGAATCATCCGCAAGGTTCTCGTAAACTTCGTTACAAAAATATGGCCAATAATTTCTGGCACACCCCCGTATTTATAAACATTTTATTGTTCGATGAACTTTATTCCGCTGAGAATAATAGTAAATAAGAGTAATCAATTTCTGTACAGTCCAAACGCGACCGAACCTCAGGTTTCAGTGGTGACCGCTGGTTTCGGGGACGCGTTGACCGCGGCGTTGGACGTGATGGCTTTCGCCCACGATCTAGACTTGTCCACTGCCACCGGAGGAATTCCGACCAACATCGATGCGAAACAATTGAAGTCGAAGGCTACCGGCAACGAGCAAACTGAATCGACGGCAAATAATCAGGAGAAAGTGTCGACGAACGTTCAACCGCAACGGAAACTCTCGACAGAAAATGTGGATAAGCCAGCGAACGATCGTAGCGATCTTAACAAAGTATCGAGTAAGCCGATAGACGTACAGGAGATGAATATGAAGAACGCGAGTCGTAAGTAAAATCGTTCTAATATTTATAATACGAATGGGTTGCTTTTTAAACGAAACGGATAAGCGAAATATAAATGAATTCATGTTAGAACTAGGTTAGGGTAGACCGTGGCGAACTGGATCATTTTCTGTTTGATAATGAAGAGATGATAGTAAAAATTTAGGAAGTTAACTCTTTGTTATAAATGCTATTAAATTTATTTAAACTTGAAGATCTTTTGACTGGATTCTTATTTTGATCCAATTCGCCTCGGTCTGCGCTACTTCCCTCTATCAAAGAAAAATAAATTTTAATTTATATTATTTAATTTAATTTATTTATATTATTTAATTTTTAAATTATAAAAAAATAAACACAAATTTAAATTATAGGTATTTCAAAAAAAATACAGAACGCAAGGGAAATAAATCGTTATCCATATATATTACAGAAAATCGGGAAAAATTCTTTAAAATACACCGTTGTTAATTAGTAGAATTTCTATAAGAAATTACAAACCGGTCGTTTTGACCCCTCAGTAGTTCCAGTGTTAAGAATATATTAACGAGGTTAAAAGTTATTTTAAATTACCTATCATTATATGTTTTTAGTATACAGTTAGAATAGTTTACGTATACTCCATAAATTAAAATTATTACAAGGAAAACGCTAGTGTCAATATTTTATTTATTTATACGTATATTTTCTCTTTTTTTGCTTCAAAGTGAATATTAATTGAATTTAGACACAGATTAAAAAAATAAAAATCAAGGAATGAAACCGAATTCCAAGCTTGATATTACATATCCATTCAAGAGTAATATAGAGGCGCAATTATTATAAAGAGAGTTGGAGAATGTATATAATCGAACGGACTGAAGTTCGACTATAAATATTCCAAGTTTCGGTTCGCGTTATCATCGAGTTTCGTGAGAGTAGTAGAAGTTCGGTCAATTAAATCTTGAAAATTCTTTGTCGAATACTTATTATGATGCCTGTATAACAACCTCTACACTTTAAAACCGAATACTAACGATTTCAGATCGTCTCGAGTTGAAGAGAATAAAATTTCTATTTTAATCAGGATCGTGTAACTTTATATTTATTAAAGCATCAGTAGAACTAGAGACTTTATCGGATAACTGACAAAATTAGTGTGAAAATAGGGATAATTTATGTCACACTATTCGTTGAACATATTGTTATCATAAATTACCTAAATTCTTCTTATCTCTTTTTCTTTTGTCGACCAAAAATTGTTGTTTTTTGATATCCTTGAATAATGAATCATACTTCTTCGCTGATACTCTTATTTTAATCATATTTTGTTTTTAAGTAATTATAAGATTCAGAACTATATATTGCAATAAACCCGTTACATTTTAATACCAGCTATAATTCAATTTTTTGATAAAAAGTCATTATTAATACCGATATACATATCGGCTTTGTGGGTTTCCTGAAAAATACCTTGAACCGATATATCAGCTTTTCTTTTTTTATATAATTCTTTAATTTTCTATTTTCAATATAATTCTTTAATTTTCTATTTTTAATATTATATAATTCTTTTTTCTATTTTCAATATAATTCTTTAATTTTAACAGATAATTAAAAAAAATTGCATATTTATCAAAGTATTTTCAGACGGTACCCGAAAACTTTATAAAATACTACCAGAACTAAATACACAAATATTTGTCAAACAATCTTCAATTTTAACTTCAATGTAATTCTTTAATTTCCTATTTTTAATATAATCTTTAAATTTTAACAGATAATTGAAAAAAAATTGCATATTTATCAAAGTATTTTCAAACGGTACCCAAAAACTTTCTAAAATACTACCAGAGCTAATTATACAAATATTTGTCGAACAATCGATAAACATGATGAACGATTCGTAAAATATATACATATATAAATGTACATACATACATATATATATGTATATATTTCAAACATTTCGCAGCAGCATTCGATGCTGTTTCCGTTGTCCGTGATCCCGTTTCCGCTCACCAGTGACAAAACAAAATGTCGCTGTCTCAGGCATCGATGCACAACAAGCATTTCCCATTTTTGGCCCGAAAATAATTCACATTCGTCAGGATTTAACGCAGCTTTTCCAACTTTTATTACGCGCCCGTTGTGTGCAGGACGTTAATAAAACTTGGAAACGAGTCTGCGCATTAAAATAATGAAACCTAGTCTATTTGCGCCAACAGGAGCCCCGATGGAGCCAGAAACGGCCGGGACATTTTCATTTAGAATCGAACCCGAGCATCGGGCAACGATGTAAACTTAATAAAACACCGATCCCGCCTGCTTTTGTTACCCATCAACTTTTGACCGAATAAATTTTCAAACAGAAAAAAGAAAAAGAAAAAAATGTAACGTGCCAAGCGGTGGACGCGTTTACGAACGTCGACTGGTATTTGTTTCTTTGAAAGGTGGTTCCTTTCTTTGAAATCGGAGAATCGACGAAGACAAAGCTTTCGAATATGGGTCGCAGAGGGTATCTAGTTTAAGCAAAATTTGAAATCACTTTGGAAAAACGAATATTTTTACTGCAATTGTAACGCTTTTATTTTTGCGCGCAGTGAAAGATAGCATAGGCTAATTGGTTTTGAGGTTCTGAGTAAAACAATTTTTTAGTTTCCTTCAACCAAGCTGCAGTTTCAATTTTTAATAAGAGTATATAATAAAATATTTGGTTATTTTTATTTGGAATAAGTAACAATTAAATTGAAGCCTCGAGTATTTTTTTAAGCTTGTTATATAAACCCAACTTACAACTTGTTAGTTGTTGATGCGATAAATAAATAATATAAAAAAAGAATAATGTAAGAAAATATCATATTGATAACTTTCTTCCTACAAAATTCTATTATAAAAAAAAAAAAAATGATTGAAATTTCTTAGAATAAAATGATAAAGCAATAAACTAATTTATAATAATTTTACTCTAATTTTTTTCATTTCATTTCTGCATTTTACAGATTTAATATTCCTTTTCCCAAATATCCGCAGAAAATTTACCACCGAACAGAACTGATCGATCGAAAATTAGAATTCATTGGAATTCATTTTTTTTCCTCTCTCTTTTTATTCTTCCATAACCATGACGTTATAATAACTACGAAGGAAGAAATATTTTTATTTTGACCCATAAAGTTATGAAATTACACGACATTCGTTTCAGAATAGCGCATCCGTTTCTTCGGCTGTATTTATAAATTCAACGAGCTCTGTTTTATGAGACGACGATCATACAAAAATCTTCGAATATACATGTTTGTCCCAGATTCGAGCGTGACCGAGGATTTCCAGGATCCGCTTTTGGAACTTGTGATTGCTTCCGAAAATACGAACGATCGTGAAACGCTATTGGAAATAGCGCAACGAGCCGCGGCGGATTTTGATGCTGGGACCAGTTCGAAAATAAATCTGCAAATCTTGGAGCAATTCACGATGACCAAGATTCCTATGGAAGAGCAAGTCACCGTTACTAAGAAACAATATTTCGTTGAGTCGAGCGATAACGACTTTGGCGGTAATTATGAATCACTTTTCATAACTTATTACAATCTTATCGTCCGCGGAATGATTTAACTATTATTAAATATTTTTTTACATTTTTACGTAATTTTTACGAATATTTTGTTATTTGGATAATTTTTTCGCTCAAAAAATTTTTATTCGAACAAACATTGGATAGACCGAGGCGAATCGGATCAAAATGAAAATTCAGTCGGAAGAAAGATTTTTAAGATTAAAGAAATTTGTTTATTATTAATTTTGGGATTAAATGGATATTAATTACGAATTTATGATAAAAAGTTACTTTTATAAATTTTGAATACTATTTTTTCCTAAAATAAATTTTGAATACTACGCTACCTAAAATAAATTGTTAACGAAGGATATATTTTCCATAGAAATTTGAAATTTGAAAAAAGAGAATTTTTGTTTTTTTGATAAAGGGATGATTTTGATAACGCTAAAGTCTATTTGGTTGGAACAGAAAGTTTGAAACTGAAAATATTTAATCCGCGGTAAAAAGGATTAAGTAAATTAGTGAAGTTGATTTTTGAAGCATAATGCCTCCTATATAGTTTCTATTATTATAAATTCTATACTTTATTAAACTATAAAAGTACTGCAATATTATTTTATATTTATTTTCGTATTTGCTTGGCGAGGTCCTCTTTTACGAGGAAAAATGTTTTAAAAAATACTATGTTGCGTTAAAATATTAAATCATATAGTGTGTCGCGAAATTTTAAAACAAGCCAGTATTAATATAAAAACTCTTACTGGTTATCATTATTATTATTATTTCTACATTATAACTGTATTCCAAAAGTAACAGTAGTATTTCGAACGTTAAGTTTACTTCGAATATTTTTATTAAACAACGTATGTTTCCTTTGGTATAATTTTATAATAACAAAGACCAGATACACGCGAAACTTCTTTAACATCAAAACTTTGCTCCGCACGAGATGAAAGATTATAATAAAATAAGACGCAGCAACTACTGAAATTTCTAAAAACAAAAAAAAAAAAAATTCTAAGCTTCTCCGTAAACTTCAATTCTCCAAAAATAATTTTCCCTACGCACCGAGTCCCGTTGATAACCCAACTTATTGCTTGTTTTACCTTAAAATAAACAATTAAAAAGAAAAAAAAAATGTTAAGAAACTAAACTCATTTGAATTACAAGAAAATATTAAAAGAATCGTTTCTTTCTATTTACAAATATTTTCCAACCTAATAACACCATTTCATTGCAAACGCGAACGATTCCAGTTTTCTTGCACCCTTAACAAAAATTCAAAAATAAGAATAAAGATACGATATAAAAATGACGTTCACGTGTGTGGCAGTTGTACAGAAATAAAACAAAAAGAATAAAAATTAGGACTTTGAAAGACGTCGAGAAAAAAGAAAACTACTGACAATAATCCTAAGTTCCGATTCGAGAACGCCTTCGAGAACGCCTTCGAGGACGACTTGGAGGACTTTAAGAAAATTGATCGTCTTATCGCAGGCGACAACCTGCTCGGAACCGAGGCTCGTCTACGTAGAATAAGATCAGCGAACAACAGATTTATCACGGCGCGAAGACGGTCGCGGAACACCGACGACGACCTGTCATCGACATCTTCCGCATCCGTCGACGGAAATCCTCGATACCAGCCGTTGCTCAACGGTCCCGAGGAGAGCCCACCGAACCTTTTCAACGAAAGTCGAAGAAGCTCCATCGAGGCAATTAAGCCACGGATAAAACAGAACGGACCGTGCGACTCGTCGAGGGCCAAAATTCATAAGCGTCGCCCGAAAACAGCCAGAAACAGGTAGTTGGTTTCAGTATTTTATAACAGAGCAGAATGTCGATAATATTGGACACTGATTATCCGGATTTTTGATCGACTACACTTTCGATAACTCGGAGATTAATTTTCTCATGATAGATTGTTTTTTTTCCGCAGAGAAGCGCACTAAAGTTGAAGCTCCGATTAGTTCCGAATAACTCTATTAACGTTGAAGTTATAAAGTTCAGTTTATCGGTTAGCCGAGAATCAGATTTATCACAATCTGCTTGAGAAACGATGGTAAAGAGCATTCTTGTTCAGTGTTCGATTCAGTGAAAGGAATAAAAAAAGAAATCAGAGATCCGACATAGGAGACTGTGTCCAACTTCGTTCCCACTTTCCCTGTTATTTAATTAATAACAAAAATTACGCCAAACGAATGTAATCAATTTAATTACCCGTAATACAAGTTAGCCAACTTCTCCTATTTAAAGCAGGAAATGAACGATACGAAGGACCGTACCTTGTACGATCCATTTTTAATTTTGCTAACGCGATTTGCTTCCTAATCTTAATCCGTGGAAAACGATGAGTTCGAATGATACGAAGGAATTATTACGAGTAGCAATTGCACCGTGAATGTTAGAACGTTAACCCATTCGCTGCCAAGGACGAGTATACTCGTCTTGGGCAGGGTGTCATGCATTGCCAAGACGAGTATACTCGTCCTACTTTAAATATCTTATAAACGCAGGCTTTTGAATTAGCAAATTTTTTGTGGCCACAAACATAAATATAGAAATGTAAAAAACTTGAAAAAATACTACGAATCAAATTTTTTACAAAAATTATACTTTATTTCCTATTTAACGCGTTGACTGCCACGCGCGTTTACAGTAAAATCTCCTTCAGGCCACGCGTACCGCTGTACGAAGCGTATTCTTCGTTATATTAATTAATTTAGTTTACTTATTATATAATTAACTTAGTGTAGGATATTATAAATAAAGAATGTGTGAGACGAGCGAATGTTTAGGCTAAATGGAAAGAGGTGCGAATGAAAAGTGTTTGGGCCTAGGCTAGTTGAACAACTAGTTGCTCAAGTGCGTGTGGCCGTCTCGTCGCGACGGGACGGCGCCAGTATGTTTAGGGAAAGTGTGACCGAGGACAAAATGATTTCGAGTGGTTGAAGGGATGCGAGGAAAGAATGTTTGGAACCGAGCGATCGAACCGTATGAACGAAGCGATTGGGAAAACCGTGTACGTGACGATGAGAGTTTGGACCATGGATGCAAGGGATAGAGTGCAAGGGAGAAAGGGTGCGTGTGAGAACAGAGGAAAGAATGAGCAAAGAGAATGATAAAAGTGTGAATGAGTTCAGCGCAGAGATAGTTAAGAAGCGTCAGTTAAGAAGGAACAGTTGAGAAGCGAGAGTTAAGAAGAAGAGTTCAGAGTTAAAAGTAGAAATATAAAGCGTATTAAAAGTAGCATCGGTAGGATTATTATATTGTATATTAAGCATTAAACTTTACTAAATCTACCAAAGACACATCCCACTTATATTTGCATATCCCCACATTAGTTTATATTAATTAATATTAAATAGTTTTGTTACTTCCTCAGCGAAATATCTTTTTAAACACATACGAATATCCTTCGCAAGTAGTCAAATAAGCGTCACCCCGATACGCGGTGACGCGGCCCGATCAGAAACTTTACTGTCACCCGAATATGGGTGACGTGGCAGTCAACGTGTTAAAGAGAATGATCTTTTACAAATATAAATATCAAGCAAAAATCAACTGGCAACGGGAATGACTTCATATAATTTAGGCTTGGCAGCGAATGGGTTAAAGAACTAATTTTTCAATCGAATCGAAACCCTTTTCGATCCACCACAAAGTATTCTTTCGAACGTTTGATATTTCAACGCCACTCTTATCCTCTTCGTGCATCAATCCTATTATGTACACCGTCGCCAATTCGAATTTTCAACATCACGCGTGCTACACGCGTACACAGGAATATGTGAAAAATACGACGCGTAACGTGTACGTGTAACAAAACAATTATCACTTTAAAGAAGAGGCAAATGGAAATCCGTGGCGCGGCAAAACGGGCTTCTTTGGGCTTTAATGAAATTTTATCGAGCCGCCGCGAGAATGTCTGCACAGAGACGAAAGTATAGAAAGCGCACAATTTCCTGGCCCGGCTTGGAAAAGTAATTACAACATAATAGTCGAGTTACAACGTTCCGTGGCGTTCATGTTAAGCCACGAGCCGATACACAGACACGCGTGTAAACGTACCGTGCAATGAGGCTGGAAACACCAAGGGCACATGGTAACACTATCAACAATCGATTCGTGTGTCGACATACCGGGGAGTCAGGGAACATGCAATATTGGAACATAGATTTCCTATTTAGATTCGTCGAATGCTTCCTTCCACTATTTTCCGTACGGAGTCGGCGAACTTTCGTGGACCCATCTGTTCCCTCATTTGAATCCGTTGTTTCGAACGGGATTCATTTTAACCTTTGTTATTACTATTTCTCGACGATTTTTAGGATCTCCACAGATTTCTGCAGATTCCTGCAGATTTTTATCTGATTTGAGTTTTTCTTTTTTTTTCTTTTTTTTTCTTTTTTTTT
>SMSQ01025864.1:8056-36503 GCA_019453375.1 Ctenoplectra terminalis | reverse complement strand
TTTTTTTTTTTTTTTTTTTTTTTTTTTTTTTCTTTTTTTTTCTTTTTTTTTCTTTTTTTTTTTAATATTTCGTAATTTTGGATGAATACCGAAATGCGTTAAATGCACCGACTTAACGCGCTGTAAAAAGGAAAAAAAAAATACCATAGTTGCAAAGTTATCATTAGACTGCGGATTTTTATGCACGCTCATGTTTTTGAGAATATATTATGTTAAAAAAAAGTAGAACGGTAGAAAATGATTTTACTTATCAGGTATTGTAAAAAGCACTATGATTTGAATATTAACCGAGGCGAAATGGATAATTTTCTTTTGATAGTGAAAAAATTGTCAGAATTTAAAAAGTTTACCTTTTATTATAAATTCGTGATTAATAGCCATTCGGTTAAATTTTTATTATAAAATAATATCTATTTAGTGCGAAGGTTAGCGATTAAAATTTTATTTAAACTTGAAAATCTTTCTTCCGAATGAATTGTTACTTTGATTCGATTTGTCTTGAGTCTGTATGCATTCTGTGCAATTTAACGCATTTTAATTTCTAATGAGTGCATAAAAAGCTGCAGTCTGGTTATTATCGTATCACTTTTCTCATTATCAAGTTCATGAAATCTGAAAAGGTTAGCTCGCTGGTAATCTTCAAGGAAAAATGTTTCCCTTAAACAGATGCCTCGTGTGACAAACTTCAGGTGCAGATGCAGGAAAGTTTATCCCAACGTTGGAACAAAACGTCTTACGTTATATTTTCTAGGTAACAACGAGCATCGTGCAATCTGAGTAACACACAATGATTTCATTGTGGTCATTAATCACTGCTCTAGTTTATAGTTTCGAGTGACTCGTTCGCTGTGCACTCTTTGTTTCAAAATACGATTACTTGGAAGTCGGACAAAGGAGAATTGTGCACCGTGGAAGTTGCAATTCTTGGTAAAATCGAAACAAGGTCGATTCTTCGTGACAAAACGAAACAAAAAAATATAAAATTAGAAATCCACGATGAAACGTTACGTAAATATGCGGAAAAAGTATTTCGAATAGTGATTAAATGTATTAGATGCAAAAGTGGCTACTGTATCTTGGAGTACGTTCTGCAATTATAAAAGAAATTTCGCTTGTTTTCGTGATTAGTAATTTCCTTCTTTTGAGACGAATTAATATACAATATTTTTAAATTGAGGAGGAAAAAGTTTGCCATTTGCCAGAGCGAAGTTACGGAAAAAGCGCATTTTTCTCAAAATAAAATTGAACAAAGAAATATCGAACGAAATCTATTTGTTGAATATCCGATTTTTTAATGAACAACATTTTTGAAGATTCGATATAAATAATTATACATATGTTGCTTGTATTTCAAATTTAATGAATCGTTGTACACTTTATAATTAATAGTTCCAGTAGCTTAACCCTCTATGGGACCGTGTGACTTAAAAATTACAAACTGATAGAGAAAAATTTTACAAAATTAATTTTGTTTAGTTATCATTGCACTATTAAATTTGATTACTGTATAACTGTAGCGACACCACGATCCATCTACAGTAATGATTAGTTAAAACATTTTTAAACCAAAGTGAAAAACTGTAATCGATCGTAATTTTTTCTCCGATAAGCAGACAAAATTCGGGCTATAGAGGGTTAATTCGATCTAATTAATACGTAACCTTTCGTCGTAAATACATTAACACATCTTGCGCGGGAAGCGACTAAAGTCGTTTTGCACGGATTTCGCATCTTGAGCGGGAAGCGACTAAAGTCGTTTTTCACGGATTATTGATGGATTATTGTTATCGATGAGTTTTTGTGTTTTTACAATAAGATCAGATAGACACGCGTTGCAAAAATACAAAAGGTGCGTTGCAAGAATGAATTCCTATGAATTCGGTAAGACTTTGGCGGCAACGTGCCCGTGCAATATGTGTTAATAAACATACAGAAATGAATAAAACAATCTACAAGAAATCAATCTCAAAGTAACACTAAACAGAAAGAAATATTTCACTTCTTATGCCTCAAAAAATTCGAAACAAGTTTTTAATTCCGATCAATACTCGGTTAAACCAGAAGAAATATTTCATTTCACGTTAGTCTCTTCCCCGATTTCGAACAAATTTTTTTTAACCCCGACTGATACTGATCAAACGAAGAAAAATAATTTGAAATTTTCCCGATTCCAAATAAATTTTTCAGCCCTGACTGATACTGATTAAACGAAGAAAAATAATCCGAAGAAACTTTTAGTTCTGACTGATACTCATTGACACAAGATAAATCACCAGCTCCATCATCGACTTGTCACACGATTTTTATTCCAATGCCTAACCGAACCGATGGAAACGCCTGAACTAAAATGATGAATAGCACTCGAAACAAGTAATGCAAATTAACGTACACGGATTTCGAATTTTCTGCTACAATATTGTTACAACTGGTTTCGGTGAAACGTCAACGTTTTCTGTAATTATTCCATTGAACAGGATACCTTGATAAATTATTAATCACTTATTGATAATTCTTCCCCAAACGAATACCAAGCGAACAATGCGATTGGATCAGGGCGACGTATGCGATCGTTCGATGAACAGTATTGGAAATCACGCGAGCGCCATATTTTTCGCGAAGAAAGGAATTTAAACGTATGATTATTAATGTTAAAACGATGACTATTAATTACAAATTTTGCCTTATTGGGTGGGATCGATGAGAAGTGTGATCCTTTTGCGGGAGAATTAAAGTTATGTAGCAACAAGCGATAAGAGAGATGAATTTCCGTGAATTGCAAATTCAATTGTAACGAATTGGTTATTTATAAACAAAGTCCATCGTTGAATCAACTTTCAACTAAATTCAGCAAAAGCAAAGTCCATCATTGAATCAACTTTCAACTAAATAAACAAAAAAAGATCCACCATTGAATCAACTTTCAACTAAATTAAGAAAAAAAAATCCATTATTGAATTAATTTTCAACTAAACTAAGCAAAAAAAAAAAATCATCATTGAATCAACTTTCAACTAAATTCAGCAAAAACAAAGTCCATCGTTGAATCAACTTTCAACTCAATTGATAAAAAAAAAAAAAGGAAAAAACAAAGAAAGTGATCAGGAAACTCAATCTTATCATCGTCTTCCGCCAAATCCAAACATCCAAAACCCTCTCCCTCGAATCCCGATCAAACCCAATGTTCCTGGCGCGGGTGTCCGCGAGCTCAGCTCGATTGACCGTTCGTTTAATGGTTTCTGTTCCATGCGATGCATGCACAGGGTATCTCCGAAGGAAATGGAGGAGGCTGGCCCAAGGAGAAGGGAATCGATTGAGCGGAATAAGGCGGTTTCGCCGGCGACATCGCCCACGGATCCGCTCGAACCATGGAGCACACGCGGCATTAAGGACATGAACACGATATTGGCTTGGGAGGAGAACGCGCCGGACAGTCCTTAACGAAACTTTACGATATTATGCGTCGTGTACCTCCTGCTGGCTATCCCACCGACAAAATGGTATCTTGTTTTTGTCAACGTCCTTAACCGGAAGCTGGATCGCGTCGAGGGATGCTCGAGGTTGCTCGAAACTCTGGCGAGCCTCGAGATTCAAGGGTGCAACGTGTTCTTGGAAGATACGATGGTAACTTTGAAGGAAGATCGAGAAGAATGGATACACTGTGCTGGACAAAATGGTGAGCTCGTTCCACGTTTATAATTCTTTTGATCGATAAATAAATACCGAAGATACAAATTTGAAAATATTTATCATCCAACGTACTTTTGTCGTTTACAGTCTTACGTTGTAACAGAATTATTTTTAGTATAAAAAAGATAAACTCTAAATATTCAATGTTAATTCGAACTCGTAAAATTTAAAGGGTTTAAATCTGAATTAAATCTAAATTAAATCATATCGTAATCTAAAACTGTGAACAACACAGATATATCGCATAATAAATGCAAATTTTATGTTTGGAAGATATTTATCGATCAAAATAATTATGAATATGTAACGAGTTCGCGATTATTTCTGGCACTGCGTATTATCTACCGCGAAAAATTGATTATCTTTGTTACTGGTCTTGTAGTGGCAATTAAACGAATTCTTGGGAAGCACCCCTAGGGACTACTATATGGAAACGAATTTTTTAACCCTCTGCACTGTACATTATTATTTTCCTGGTTTTTTAAATCGTTAACGAGAATCTTAGATTTCTAGATTAAGTAGAAAAAAATAAATTTTTTCGAGCGTAAAGTAATAATATTGTGCGTGCCAAAAGAACATAAACGTTAAATCTTGTAACAGTACGTGTAGACGTAAAGAAAGCTAAATTTAGTTTAATTTTTATCGGATCATTACTTAGCTATTCATACACGAACTAGATACAAATTATTATTGTTTAAGACACCTACTTTTAAGAAACGAGATACGATTGTTATTGTTACTTGAGCAAATATTTCTCTCAGAAATAGGTACTGTAGGAAGAATATTTATATAGGTACCATAAGTGATTTTTTCATTCCTATGCGTAGATAGATTCTAAATATACATTCACCGTATAAGAAATAAACACCAAGAATCGGATTAATTAAATTTTCATATCTCACTGGAAGAGAAAATACGAAAGTGTAGGAAGTTGAAATTTATGTGAATGTTAGGTAAATTTCGACCACCTATCGTATTCCTTTTGTATCGAATACCGATTAAAATTCGATTAAAACTCTAATTCCACTTTCAACAATTTTCATCCCTCGATATACGCGGCGTCACACGATTTTTTTATAATTTTTATTTAAAATACAGTCATAACTTTATGTTATTATTAATCCAAATGAAATCATCAGTCTTGCGTGATTTCATTTCAGGCGGTGAGAAAATATACATTTTTTTTGTGGTGTTTATTTTATTTACAATATCGGTGAATAAAATATTCTTACTTCATCGTACTTATAAATATTTTTAGCCACGAAAATAGTCAGTTTAAACTGATTAAAAAGAAAAAAGGTTGGAGAATACGATACCGGCAACGACCACGAATAAAGTTTAAACTTATTTTTCTGAACTTTCATTATTATTGTTCACGTGCAGTTATGCGAAATAAATATTTTTGCAACCAACACGAGCATTTTTCTCTTACGTGTTTTTTTTTTTCTTCTTTTTATACCAACATACTCCATTTACGTGATTTCCAACCGCGTAAAAACGAACCACGTAGAACGAACACTCCGCGTAAATCGAGGGAGTATTATTTATATTATTAACATTGGCCTCCTGTTCTCCTCTGTTTTTAGTTTTTAGAGTTTTCTTTGTAACTCTGCAATCGTCATTGTTATACATAGGGTAGACCGAGGCGAATCGGATCAAAATAAGAATTCAGTCAATAGATTTTTAAGTTTAAAAAAATTGCTCACTATTAATGTTAAGACTAAATATGTATTAATTACGAATTTATAATAAAAAGTTAGCTTTCTAAATTTTAACTATTATTTTTTTCATTATCAAAAGAAAACGATCCGATTCACCTCGGTCTGCTCTGTACAGTGTGTCCCAAAATGTCTTTAAGTCTCTTTAACACTAGAACTACCGAACGAGTCAAAATGACTTGTTCATAATATCTTATAGAAATTTTAGAAATTTACAATAATGAATTTTTGAGGATTTTCCGCAATCTTTTGTAAAAAATATGCATAAAGAATTGTTACCCTTATTATAGGTATTTTTCGAAAATTTTTTATTTCTTTGGTACAAATAACTCTACTTTGATCGCCGGTAGTTCTAGTGTTAAGGGATGATTTCTGAGATGGCAGTAGGTCTTAAATGACCCGGACATAGAAACGCGAGGGTTAAAAGACTTAGAGACATTTTGAAACACCACATAGTTCATTTTTATACTTTTTTCAAGAAAAACATTATTAACCCTTTGCAATCCTAAATTTTTTTAAGCTTCAGAGGACTATTATGAAAACTTAGTGTTGTTTTGAGAAAAAAAAAAAAAAAAGAGGATATTATAAATGTTAAGGAGTTTATTTCCTTCATTTGCTTTATTTTAAAATTAAAAAATATATATATGCGAATTGACTGAAATCGAAGGAAAATACAAAGTTGAACTTAAGACTTGACTTTTGAAAAAAATTACACGCGTCGCGATAGCGGCGCCAACGGAATGCAAAGGGTTAAAATACATATTAAAACATCGCCACCGTCATCTACAATTTATAAGAACGAGAGGACGTATCGTACAAAGCTGGGCTGTAAATTTTTCTCATCGAAGTTGGGGACTTGGAAAGCCGCGAGCGAAGTTGCGTGGAACTCTTTGTTTAATGATCGAAACGTAGTCTATCCTTTCTAACGATGAGAAGAATATGCAAAAAGATACGATTGCAAAGGTTTTTAGAATTTCCAAGTCGCGTATAAAATTGCACGATTATTCTTGCCCGATGAATTTCAGAATTTTAAATATTTCTTGAAAATATGTTTCGTTACCGTTGCTGAAGAAAGTTACCACAAGCACTGAGGAAATACAGTGCGTGAAAAATATCTCTGTACCTCGGTTTCAAATTTATACAGTCGACAATGTTCGAAAGAAACGGTTGTTAGTTTCTAAGATCTCGAATGTAAATGTTTGTCTTGTAAATTTAAATATTTCAGGAATTTTGGCATGCGTTTGATCCTTCGTTCCTTGCATTCGTCCGGACGTATTACAACGAAACGTTGAAACTTCCAAGGGAACAATGTTGCGATGCAATTGAGAACTGATAAGACGAACATTGTATTATTCTCTGGAAATTTTTAACCTGAATTCTCCAGAGATTTTTCAACCACCGTTGGACACTTTTGGAGAATCGTGTATTAATTTTAATTAGAAACTTCTAATTTTTTAATTAACCTCGAGATTTATAAATTTATGTCACGCCAGACTGCTTGCTTGATAATCTTTTGTTTATTTTCTCGTCGCCGCAACAAATTTATAAATATTCAAAGAATACTTAATTAAAAAAAAAGAAAAAAAAAAAAATAGTTCTGGGCTTGTATTTTAATCTGCACGAATGTATGCTAATTTAAAAATACGTTCGTTCATGCGTTGTATATTAATTATAAATTTCATGTTAGGTTAATAGTGCTATCCACGATTAATTATAATTAGTTGTAAATAGACAATTAGTCGACTGCCTAATTACTGCCTAAAACTGGAGGTAACACTTAACGATCATAGGAGAATCGACGTTCTCGCACGCTGAATGTATCGCGTGAAATTTTAAAGGGACCAAATGATCCTTCCTTGCGTGATATGTGGGCACATGTAAATAGTTACAAGAATAGAACTAATTTCGCATGCGACTTAATTATATTCGAGAAAATTTATTTAATTATAACTTTACTATTTTATTTTTTATTTTATTAATACCACTGTACTGATACCAGACAGTCAATTTATAGCAATTATTGTTCTCAAAATTTGCTACATCAAACTGAGAGCTTACGATTGATTGTAACTTCTGTCTGATAAACAAAAGTGAATATTATTAATCCTTGGCACTCCAAAACTTTTTCAAGCTTTACGAGACTATTGCGAAAATTTATCGTTGTGGAAAGAAAAAGAGAAAATTATAAATGTTTACGATATTTTATTCATTTGGAAAGTTTGCTTTAAATAAAAATTTAATCGAAATCATAACTTCTGAAGAAAATAACAAATGTCGCCACAAAGGCGCCAGTGGAGCGCAAAGGGTTAACCCCTTTTCTAAACATCCTCTGTATGTTTAAATTATAGTTAAAACGAACCAGAGAAATTAAGAAAAAAAAAAGAAAAAAAAAGAAAGAAAGAAAACGTAGAAATTTGTATGCCTCGATAAAATTTATCAATACACCAGCCTTAAACGATCAAAACACGTGGCTTCCGCTTTAATTCGTTCCAAGATCAATCTCGTCCGGTATCCGTAACACTATAGAACGTTTACAATTAACGCAGCTTCGCGTACGTGCGGTAGATGTTTCAACACTTTAAAGAAAGTTCGTCAATTAAGCACTCGGAAGGCATAGGTGCCATGGTAGATGCTTGGTCGCAATAGCATGCAACGGCGATTAGTTCTCTTATCGGAGCAATTTCATTAATAAAGTATGTTACTGCCCCATTTTTAGCGTGTTAGAGAGCAACACAGTTACAACGTATCCTAATGCGGCGAGCGGAATAATTGTATATTTAATAAACGTGTAAAATAAAAAGAATAAAATCTCGAGGATCGTTCTATTTCTTCTGTTGAAACGATCTGTATGCCAACAGTGTGCGAGAGGAGCAAGGGTAAAGAAATAAATTATTTTCAAGCCATTCTTGTATTTCGTGCAAACACCTAATCACCCGAACTTTGAAAATACTAAAGAAACGTGAAGAAATATCACGATGTAAATTCAGTCCAACTTCAGTACTCGCTGAATCGGCGAATTGATAGCTACAATAATCAAATTTTTCTAAATAAAAAAGTCATAACTTCGTACAGACACCTATAACGATTCGATCTTTAAAAATTGCCTAAAAATAGCAATAGATACCGTTGTATAAAACTAGACCAATTTCTATGCTAATTGAATCAGAAAATGAATAACTATTAGGTTGTCTCAGTTGTCAAGTTTCTTTCGTTTTATTAACAAGTAATGGATGAATAATATTTTTATGCTTCACAATAAATTATTATTCTATATAGGATTCATTTTGCTCTATTTTTTCCATTCGTCTCTCGAGTAACAAATAAAATGTTTATTTAACCCCTTGCACTGGTAAACTTTTTTAAGTTTCAAAGGACTATTGTGAAAACTTAAAGTGATCTTTTGGAAAGAAAAATAGAAAATTATAAATGTTTACGATTTCTTATTTGTTTGGTTAATTTACTTTTATTTTGAAATAAAAGAAGTGTTATAATTGATTAAAATATAGAATTTAATTAAAAATATGATCTCCGAAGAAAATTATGCGTGTCGCCATTGCGGCGCCAGCCGAGTGCAAAGGGTTAAACATTGCGGGAAGATAACGAAAGAAACTTTCGGGACAACCTAATATAATAATAAAATATTCCAAAAACGCAAATAAATAACTTTATACAGACACCTAATCATCCAGCCTTAAAAAATGGCTCCAAATCAGAAAAAGGTGCCATAACATAAAATCAGACCCATTTCAATCCTCGTTAACTCTTTGGGGCACGCTGGGATTAAAAGTGTCCCACCTTTCTGACGCACCGCAATGCATGATGGGACATTTTTAGTCCCACCTGGACTTATGGAAAAGGATGTGCTTTAACACTAAACCTACCAAAGCGGTCAAATGACCGTTTCGTAATTTCTTCTCCAAATTTTATAAATTATTAACGGTGCAATTTTGAATATTTTTTTGTGATTTTCCGTAAAATATATGGTCAAAGATTTGTTTCTCTAGCATTGTGTATTTTTCCAAGTATCTATTATTGTCATTTCATTGATACAAGCAGGTATGGTTTAATCGTCGGTAGGTTTAGTGTTAATAAGTACCATTCATGAACCCGTGTGTCGCGGGATTATTTGAGTTCCACGCTATAACAACAAATTCAATCACACTATTATTATTTTATTATATTTTTACATTATGTGATTCCTTTATTAGTAAAAATATATCAATTTTGTTTCGTTTAAAACGCAATAAAATTTCCATGCAACACGGGTTTATTTTATTATCTGAAATCCTGTGCCGCAAAGAGTTAAACCAGCAAATTGGTAACTATAATGGTCAAATGTTCCCAAGTTATAAACTAATAGCTTCTCTTAAATATCTAAGTATCCGAGCCTCAACAATTGGCCAAAAACAGGAATAAGTGCCATAAGATAAAATATCGAGTCAATTCGATGAACTTAACACGTTCCTTTTCTTTACTCCCGCTTTCTCTTCTTCTTTCACGAGAATGTAAGAAAGCATGGGACAAAATATAAAATTTCGGTTAGCTGTCTTTCGTCGAGATGTGCTTTTGTGCTTGAGTCGTTACCACTCCGACGATACCGCGAACGTGAAGGAAGAAAAGGAGGGCGAGATACGAAGGTTCGCCAGGTTGGAAAACTTTCTACCTCCCGCGCGTATTGAAACAGTAATGATATGGGAAGAAGTCGACGGGATAACGAAATGAAAACACGTGCTGAACATCCGAGAATCGTCCAACTTGTAGAGGAGTTGCGTCGGCGTTGGGAACGATACGGACGGCCGTATACCGAAACTTCGGCCACATGGTCGAAATAAAAATCAACCGAAATATAATTAGCTGATAAGCTAATAAAATATGTAAGTAGCAATATAAACCTAATAAACGCTTATATGTTGATATATTTTCACCGATGATAAATCAACCGGATCGCACAAAAGAATTGAATCTCAGAAAAATTCTATTCCAAACTTACAAAAATTATTTTCATATATCATCGATGTATCTTTAACACTCATAAGTTTTCCTAAGCACCCTAAAATTTTAATCTCAAAATATTTCTATTCTAAACTTACATAAAATAAGTTTCACATACTATCGATAGATCTTTAATAACCATAAAACATTTCTCTTCCAAACTTACAAAAATCCTTTTCACGTGGTATCAAAATATCTTTATCAACTATAAATTATCCCAATCGCCCTAAAATTTTAATATCAAAATATTTATATTCTAAACTTACATAAAATACTTTTCATATACTATCGATAGATTATTAATAACCATAAAATATTTCTCTTTCTAATTTACAAAAATACTTTTCACATACTATCGAAATATCTCTAACACTCATAAATTATCCCAATCGCCCTAAAATTTTAATCTCAAATTATTTCTCTTCCAAACTTACAAAAATACGTTTCATATACTATCGATAGATCTTTAATAACCATAAACCATCCCCATCATGAAAAAATTTTAATTTCAAAATATTTTTCTTCCAAACTTACAAAAATACTTTTCAAACATCACCGAAATACCTTTAACACCCATAAACCATCCCAATCGCCCTAAAATTTTAACTCAAAAACATCTCTATTCCAAACTAACAAAAATACCTTTCATACACAATCAGTTTACAACTGCACAAAAGAAAACAAGACAATGAATAAAAATGTATAAAATTACACGGCCGTAATTAAACTTAAACAATTAACCATTACTGAACGCGAAATCTCGGCTGAAAACAAGCGCTGCTTCCCATCCAGAAACCGGTCCCAAGTTTATTATCCCCTTTGGTCTGTTCTACTCGTTCGCTCTTTAACGAACGAACACCATTTCCGGCAGGAAAAATATTATCCTTCGTCGCCGGCCGGCTTGTCACTGTTTCATTGGAAAATCGATTCGGAAAACATCGCTCCAGGGTGAAGGTAGCGGCAAGATTACCCGGACAGCAGTGAAACGCAAAAGATAAAATGTCGCGGCGAATTTTCGGCCGTTGAAAGGCACGACGAAAACCGGCGGAATGACAGGTCATATCTCGTTCTGCTTCTTATTGTTCTTAACAGGCTGCTGTGATTGCATGCTACCAGGAACAATATCACCGGTCCCACCACGTCGCGAAGCCAGTCCTTACTGTCGCATTTGCGCGAATCACACCATGTGCCGATTTCCGGTACGTATTACCGTGATTTAACCCTTTGCCCTATAATCACGAGCCGCGCAACAGTTTCGTCCGACATTAACGTGTTTACATAAACACGCAGCCTTGTTTGTTAACGTTAAAACCAGCGNTACGTATTACCGTGATTTAACCCTTTGCCCTATAATCACGAGCCGCGCTCGTGGCACGGATTATGGTTCAAATATCAGCTTTTCCCGAAAGTTCCTTTTCCTTATCTTCGCGCAACAGTTTCGTCCGACATTAACGTGTTTACATAAACACGCAGCCTTGTTTGTTAACGTTAAAACCAGCGATTAACCCTCTATAGCCTGAATTTTGTCTGTTTATTGGAGAAAAAATTACGATCGATTACAGTTTTACAATTTGATTTGAAAATTTTTAAACTAATAATTACCGTAGATGCACGGTGGTATCGTTACAGTAATGCCGTAATTAACAATAGAACTACCAAAGTGGTCAAAATGACCCATTCGTTATTTTTTATAGAAATTTTGTAAATTAATTACGGTGGCTTTGGGTGGATTTTCCGTGATTTTCTGTGATTTTCTGTTAAAAATATAAATAAAGCTTTGTCTCCCTTAATTCATGTATCTTTTTAACATACTTTTCATTTTCATCTCTTTGATAGAAATAAATATACTTTAATCGTCGGTTGTTCTAGTGTTAAATTTAATAGTGCAGTGATAACTAAATAAAATAAATCTTTTAACCCCCTATAGCCCGAAAGAAACTTTTGGGACAACCTTTTGAGTTAATTTACAAGATTGATGTTTAACAAATGATACGTATGATATTTCAATGGTTTGTATTTGACGTAGTGTTAAAGCAATGAATATCTATCGATAACGTGTATGGATAGTAAAAAAAACTCATAAGACAAGGGGTTAACTCCTTGTAATCGAGAGGAGTTGGAATATTTACGATCAATCATAAAAGTTGCGCATACAGTTACTCATAAAATTGAGCGTATACTTATGTCGATAATGAAAATCGACGGGAATATGATTGAAAACATACATACTTTAGTGGAACAACGCAATTTCGTATAAAATTTAAAACGTTACAACGTAATTTAAGAAATAAAAGGTACTTTGTGAAACAAAGTTACGCGAAGAATGGGAAAATATTTGGCTGCCTTTCGC
Organism: Ctenoplectra terminalis; assembly: GCA_019453375.1. Taxonomy (NCBI): domain Eukaryota; kingdom Metazoa; phylum Arthropoda; class Insecta; order Hymenoptera; family Apidae; genus Ctenoplectra; species Ctenoplectra terminalis. Next base: position 23,756 of record SMSQ01025864.1, on the reverse strand, counting down.
AGGAAAAATTAATTCTATCCCCGCTGCGACGTTTACAGCCGGTAATTGATAATAAAGATTTCGCAACGAAATAGTACTATGTTACAGTAAATTCTATACATATAATATAATTTTTAGAGGTAGAGGATCGAAGCGAACACTTTTTTACAATAAATAAATTACGTAAAGATTGAACGGGATTGCGAGAACGCGTTGACAGAGGCAAACTGAACTTAACTACTTTTGATAAACATTTGTTGAATGCCTGGTAACAACAAAACGGGTGTCAATGCCATTCAACGAAAAGAATATTAATATCTTATAATCTTATATCTCTAACAATAATGTTATAAACATCCATGCGTACGCTCAATTTTATGCTACTAAAGCAGCAATATTTCTATAGTCTCGCGGTTTTATAGTTTCGTTTAAGCAATGTTAATGTTCTTCATTTGGTTTCATCGATGTACTTTTTAATTAACGTGGTAAATATTAATCATATTGCCTGAACAGGATGATTTTGTTCATTAACCGATAAGGTGAATCAGCAATTGCTGACTAAGATCAATGGTCATTAATCATCCGTTATTTACTTACCAGTGAATTTTCATTAAATTCGTAATTTATGAAATGTGTATCAACGAAGTACATAACTTTTTTCAGTATACCTATACGCATAATGTATTTAAAAAAGATCGGATATAATAAAAATTAATTGAATTGAAATCAAATTTCTACTTACAGTAATAACTCAAAAATCAATCTGTGATTCAACTGTTGGTAAATAACAGTTAAGAAAAAAATCCAAATATTCTATCATCACCCGATCAAACAATTTTCACGTGCAAAAATTTTTCCCCATTTTCAGTAAACTAAAAAGAAAAGAAAAAGCAAAAACAATATCGTCTATACACTTGAACTAAATATAACTTCGCCAAAATGTAATTTTCTCAGTACATTTTAAACACTTTTCACTTTTTTGCTTCATTCGATTGCAATCGGTTTAAAATTAACATAATATAATTTATATATATAAAAAAAGAAACGAGGATCGTTCTTTCTTAATTGAAGAAAAAGGATCGTTCTTCGAGAAGTTAACTTTATAGAATTTTCTCCAATTACAATCCACTATTGCTCCGCGAAACATACTTACATCCTTCCAGCATCGATTTCCGCTTTTCACCGGCGCTTTTCATAGAAATTTTTATTTTGTCGAGACGCCCCGTGACGAGCGAACGATACGCGCGGAAAACGATGCAGCGGCGCCGATAATAAATGCGAACGCGACCGGGGCCAACGAATCGAGAATATAAAAATCTATCGCAGGTGCGAATTTTCGCAACAGGAAATTCGGGCCGACGACACCGCTCGTTATTGTCGAGTCGGTGTCAGGCATACAATGCGTCCATTCTTGGTGCACATTTCCAGGCCGAAGGATCGCGCCGCAAGCCGCGAAGAATAGCGCGAACGCGTTCAAGCAGAGATTTTATAGGAAACGTGAATTCTTGAGACGAACGTTAATTCGCGGCGTCAGATAACGGGTCTGCGCCGGATATACGATGACGTGAACTGCTTTCCGTTGATGAGGGTGGAAAATTGTGAAAAATAGGGTTTTCTCTGTTAAATTTCGTGTGGCAACATTGCTTTTGATTATGAGACACTTTTTTTTTTTAATTATTCTAATGATTCTAATGTTTTTAATACTTTTTTCGAGAAAGGGATAAATTGTAAATTTAAATTTGTGGTTAGGGATGAAAGTAACTAGTATTCTGGTGAATTTCACCCCTTATATTATATCAAGTGTATCATCCATTTATATTCTTCGCTAAAATTTTGATACAATCTAGTATAATAAATTCAACGAGAGTAAAATAAGTGATTTGCACTGAAACAAGCGCTTAATAATTTTTTATTTCTCAGCATGTTTGTTCATAAACTGATTTCTATTTTTATATCTAATTTTATTATCAAAACCATTATATTATATGATATTCTAATCTTCTGATTATTTCTGTAATTGATATCTAATTTTCTTGAACCCTGTCGGGTAATTGATGCCGGATCAAAATTAAATAATTAGTGTATTAATTTTAAAATTCAACTTACTAAACGACAATGTAGACAGCTGTTTGATAATTTTATATTTCTCAGCACGATTGTTCATAAATTGATTTCCAAATTTTCTTCAACTCTCTGTCAGCTAATTTGTATCGGAATGAATTTTAATAATTCGTGTATTAATTTTTAAAGTCAATTTTATATAAACGAAGCTACTATTTCGCATATTTTATATGGACGATTCGAACGAAACGCGATAAGAAGTATCGATTAGCTTGGCTAGACGAAAATTTCCAGTGGCTCTTTACGAAGCGCGAAAATAACGATGTCGAGAACGCGATATGTTGAAAATATACTCACGATAAAGGGTAGATATTGTATTAATGACGACTATCGATGTACACGAGTGAAACTGCGGGCTATGAAATTTCGGATGACGATGCCGCTCGTTAGCGGCATTTGTACCAATCGCGTTAACCCCCCCCCTCCTATTTTGGCATCGTTTGTTGAACTTTCCTTCTCGAATTCCGTGTCTACTGGCCTTTTGACGAGATTGTAATTGCATTTGAAACCTAACATACAGGTAATATATTCCGGTACCATATATTTCGAACCAGCAATATATTCGTAAGTATATAAAGGGGCGAGTAGCCAAAGATTAGAACTCAAAATATCTTCGCTGTTTTTAACACTGGAACTACCTGCGATTATGGTATATTTATTTCTACCTAAGAAATCAGAATAAAAATGTATATATTTATATATATTTATATATATTTTTAACCCTCTGTGGGACCGTGTGACTTAAAAGTTACAAACTGATGTATCTATATTTTAAAAAATTAATTTCGTTTAGTTATCGCTGCACTATTAAATTTGATTACTGTGTTACTGTAGTGACACCACGATCCACCTACAGTAATTCTTAATTAAAACATTTTCAAATCAAAGTGAAAAATTGTAATCGTATTTTTTTCTCCGATAAGCAGACAAAATTCGGGCTATAGGGGGTTAAAAGATTTATTTTATTTAGTTATCACTGCACTATTAAATTTAACACTAGAACAACCGACGATTAAAGTATATTTATTTCTATCAAAGAGATGAAAATGAAAAGTATGTTAAAAAGATACATGAATTAAGGGAGACAAAGCTTTATTTATAGTTTTAACAGAAAATCACAGAAAATCACGGAAAATTCACCCTAAGCCACCGTAATTAATTTAAAAAATTTCTATAAAAAATTATGAATGGGTCATTTTGACCACTTTGGTAGTTCTAGTTTAAATCTCGGCAATTATTAGTTTAAAAATTTTCAAGTCAAATTGTAAAACTGTAATTAATCGTAATTTTTTTTCTGATAAACAGACAAAATTCGAACCATAGAGGGTTAACAGAAAATCATAGAAAATCCTCTAAAAGATACCGTAATTAATTTATAAAATTTCTCTGAAAAATTACGAATGGGTCGTTTCCACTTTGGTGGATCTAGCGTTAATACAACAGAAAGACACGAAAAAAAGAAAGTATCCGTTTCAAAAAGACAAATATAATGGCAAAGAATTATCGCGGAAGATTCTTTTTCTTAAAATTTTATTTCTCCCAGATTTCTTCACAGAAATCGTTCATTTGTTTTTTCTTTTTCCTTTTTAACAGAATGATATATTTTTATTGCTATAACATCGTAGCTCATAAACGAACAAATTCATCCTGTTTTGAAGTAATCAATTTAAGTATCACTGTGGTACATTTTTATAGAGGTATATTAAATTGACAGAGAAAAATTAAACGTTCGTCGTCGTGTACGGTATTTCAATTAACGTGATTTATATCTGACACACAAATTAAATTAGATATCCAGACTGGTGAAATCAGACTTTCGAGATACGTATTGATACAATCAGAAACAGATTGCACTAAACGTGCTCATTTAGTTTCGTAAATGTTTCTCCAATTCCGAACATATCTGTTCGATATTATGTGAGATTTCGTACAAAGAAATTCATCATTGTGGTTGAGCAAAAAAATATATTTCAGTGATTTATGTATAATAATCGTTCGCCTGCAAAGTATACCATTCACGAACGAACTATTACAAAGTAAAGTTTCTCACTGAAATGCCTCGAAGTCGTACTTAAAGTGAAAAGGGTTAAAGCAAATTCTTATAGCTGTCAGACGATGTATGTAAAAAAAAATAGAAAATCAATAAAAATGGACATACCGCTGTTTGGTATAGTGGCGCAATTTAAAAAATTTCAAATTGGCTTTTATTAAATGTTACGCGATAGCAGCGGTCAATAAAACTGCACACAGTTTGTCGAACATTTTTGTGCATTGAAAACTTTATGTTAATATTAAAACGTGATCTTTTAATAGTTTCGAATAATCTTTTTTTTTTATTCGCTACCACTTCTTGGTCATTGGCGACTGTACGATGGTGTTAGATTTTGTCGTACAGGTTTGATTATCGCAGAAATTTCATCGTGTTCCTAATCAATAATCTTATTTTCGAATTACTATTCCTAATAAATAATCTTATTTTTCATTTGCTGTTCCTAATCAATAATCTTATTTTTCAGTTGCTGTTCCTAATCAATAATCTTATTTTTCAGTTGCTTTTCCTAATCAATAATCTTATTTTTCAATCGCTGTTCCTAATCAATAATCTTATTTTTCAATTGCTGTTCCTAATCAATAATCTTATTTTTCAATCGCTGTTCCTAATAAATAATCTTATTTTCGAATTGCTATTGCTAATCAATAACCTTATTTTTCAATCGTTCTTCCTAATCAATAATCTTATTTTTCAATTGCTCTTGCTAATCAATAATCTTATTTTTCAATCGCTGTTCCTAAAAAGTAATCTTATTTGTCAATTGCTGTTCCTAAAAAATAATCTTATTTTTCAATTGCTGTTCCTAAAAAATAATCTTATTTTTGAATCGCTGTTCCTAATCAATAATCTTATTTTTCAATTGCTGTTCCTAATCAATAATCTTATTTTTCAATCGCTGTTCCTAATAAATAATCTTAGTTTTCAATCGCTTACATCAATCGTTTCACAGTTATGTACGATAGTCGGTTTTGGAAAAGCGTTCACAGGTTTTGTGGTCACGGTTCCTCCTCGACAGCTCACACGGTGGTGCAAGGTGAAATTTCTGTAGCCGCTACTGTACGTTTCTATTTCTACCAAATTCACAAAAAACCACAATTAACGCGAGACCACTATCAATGCCAAACAGCGATATTACGTTTGTTTTGATTCTGGTCTTCGTCCAGTACCTGCTTTTAAAATTGATATCAATATTTGTTACAATGAAAGTACAAAACTAGATACTTGGAGTCAGGAGAACGGATTGCGTGATCGGCGTGCGCTGAACTTTTTTTTTTTCCGCTGTGCACTCGATCAACGTTAATACAGGAGGCAGGTGAGAAGAAACCTTTCGATTAAATGGCATTAGGTCGATCGCTCTCTGTTGTTATCGCTAATTTCCCTTTAATCCGAGCTTTCGCGTAGGTTTTGAAATTCTCTGTGATTTTCAGTTCAATTATTTTCTAAATTTCACGGCACTGCAACGACGAACACGTTTCCAGTGATCTATTTTATTTCGATTGTTTAAAGTACCGCAGATGGGATTGAATACGTGTCGCCTGTGTTACTTTAGAATCATAAATATTTGTTATTTTTTTATTCATAAAATTTGAATAACGCCATGTACGTCTTCGCGAATATATTGTCGCCTGTTTTTTGTTGTTGTCAAATATTACTGCGATCTTGAAAAATGATTTCACACCGAAATCTTGTATTTGGAAATATTGAAATCGTTACCCTCATAAATGGAAATATACGAAATCGAAATCCATAGTATAAGATAGACCGAGGCGAATCGGATTAAAATAAGAAAGTCAAAGGAAAGATTCTTAAGTTTAAAAAAATTTGGTGTTATTAATGTCATATTGATGGATATTGATGGATATTATTGGATATTAATGGATATTGATTACGAATTTATAATAAAAGGTTAACTCTCTAAATTTTGACTATTATTTTTTCAATATCAAACAGAAAATGACCCAATTCGTCTCGATCCATCTTGTACTATAGATTTAGACTTGGTACTAATTAATTACAGATTCCATTATAAATTCTACTGAATGTAATTTATAGATTAAAATTGTAGATTCAACCTCTATCAGATTCTAATTTTAATTTAGCAGGAAATTGAATTGTATCTAGCTACCGTTACATTACTATGAGCTATCTTTAAGTTTCCATGATAGGTTTTATTGATTTTACCGCGGTATTAAATATGAATAAGAAAATATCCAGTCGGTTAAAGATAGCAGAAAAAAAAGCTGTAATACGTGGAATAACATGGAATAACATGGAATAACATGGAATAATATAGAATGTAGCATTAAGACTGTGCTGTGACTTTGTTTCGTTAAAAATGAATGTTTTCACGATTTCACGGTTTCTTTGTAGTCATACGATGTTCGCAAAGATTGACATTATTCGAGAAAAGAAAAAGACGGGCTACAGTTTTAATTAAGTAAATGTTTATTTAGGTTGATAAATATACGTGATTAAGTGGAAAGGAAAATTCCTTGGAAAAATGTTTTGGAAAGAAAGGAAATACTTAACAAAAAAGAAGTCTTGGATGAAAAAGCTTTTTGATGCTTTTAAAACTAATATGATACATCCTTGATGTGTGCTTTTTATAAATGTTGACAATTTTTTTCTTTGAAACAGATTATTCGTACCAATCCCCAAATTTGTTTTAATTTGTTTGCTGTTTTAAATAATCAACTATCTGGATGTATATATAATACCGTATATATTCCGCGTTTCTCGAAATAAAATAAAATAAATCTAAATAAATTTTTAGATATCTGCTATTAGATATCTTGAATATCTACGGAATTGTGAAAATAAAAGAAAGCATTTTCAGATAAAAGTGATTTGGTACATTCTGCGGAAAGAAAGATCGTTATGGTCTTATTATAATCTCTTTTATACAGAATAACTGTTATTCGGAAACTTATTCTCTCACCTCCATGGTTCAATACAGTCACTACATTTACTTACGATATTTACAAAAAACATGAATCGCAAATAAACTTGGACCGTGAATAAAAAAGAAAAAAAGAAAAGAAAAGTAAAGAGATATTCAACGTGACAATTTTTATTACTCCACCCTGTACGGTAAATGTAAGGAGCGCAACCTATTAAGTTTGAAAATTACTTACGATCTTTACAAAAAACATTGATCGCAAATAAACTTAGACCTTAAAAAAAAGAAAAAGAAAAGAAATATTCAACGTGACAATTTTTATCGGTCCACCCTGTACGGTAAGTGTAAGGAGCACAACCTATCGAGTTTGAAAATTACTTAATCAATACTTGACTATCGATCTGACTCAAATATCGTGCATTTCATACAAGTGAAACAATGAAACGAAGTATAAGCACAGAAAGAATCGAGGCGGAAGGAAAGAATTTCGTCGCGTGCTTCTAAAAAATATAATACGCCTGTGGACTCATGATAGACATGAAAAAAAGTGCTACTTCCTTTGCTATACATCAAAGCGAATTCGATGAAGCAGCATGTCAAAGCTCTGCCTAAAGAAAGTGCCTGCTTCAAGTACCTTTCTACTAAATTCGATAGCACTTCGTATGAAAAGCTTAAAGAGGCTATTTTTATTGAGTACGAAATTCGCAAGTCGATGATGGCAGTTCGAAGGAACCGTGAATCGATATAAAAAGAATATTGATGTTCCGGTTTTTCTTTCGGTTCGGCTTCGAGTGTACCTTCGATAACTTTTACAGAATAATAAAAGCGTTATAAAATTATACTGGTTCATATTCTTTAGAATCTTTTAATCAATCATACGATAAAACGCAATACGAAATCAACTTTTACGATCCGATATTGATATTAGGTTACGAGATATGAAATGTTCTTTTGAACGTTTTCTTTTTTTTTTCTTTTTTTTTCTTTTTTCTTTCATTCAGGTGCATTATATTTAAAAATATATAACATAGCTAAAGCATGTATGCTTTGGAAGAAATTAAACGTCAGTATATTTGCTTTCGTTCCGCGTACCTTCGGTTTAAAATAATATTGGAAATTTTTCAATATTTTGCTTGAAATAGTACAATAAACTCATATTTGACGTCGAAAAAAATTGCATGAATTAAAATACGAAATATTACTAATCCTACCTATCGATATCTCTGTTCTGTACGTGTAACTTCAAAAATTATATCAACCCTTTGCGCTCGTAAACTTTTTCAAGTTTCAAAGGACTATTGTGGAAACTTAGAGTGAATTTCTACAGGAAAGAAAAAAAGAAAATTATAAATGTTTACGATTTCTTATTTATTTGGTTAATTTACTTTCATTTTAACATAAAAGAAGCGTGTGAATCGATGAAAATATAGAATTTAGTTAAAAACATAATCTCTGAAGAAAATCGTACATGTCGCCATATTGGCGCCAGCGGAATGCAAAGGGTTAAATAATAGAAAATGCAACTTACGGGGAAAGACCACCCCGAATTTTTTTAAATTTAACTTTCTTAAAGTTTCAAATATAATTTTCTTAAAGTTTCAAATATAATTTTCTTAAAGTTTCAAATATATAAAACATTGCGTAAAGGCGATTTTTCAAAATTCAAATATCCGACGAAGTTATACCAATGTTCATAGCGACTTATATCATAGAACACCTCAGGGTGGTCTTCCCACTTAAAATCTTAAGTTCCTTTTCTTTTCTTCCTAAAGCAACGATTATTTATATAATAAATTACCAATAAATCTACAATATTATTTTTCTCGATAACGTTAAACAAAATGCTTCGAGCGTTTCCGAATCGGTAGAGATAAATCAATTTTCTTTTCAAGGTAATCAAACATAATAGAATATAAATGATTTCCAACTAGATTTTATTCCAAGTTCGCAACGTTGAATTACTAATAAAGCCTCGAGTTATTCTAGCACTATCCGATCGTTCGATCCGTCATTTTCGCAGCACGACACCGACGGCCCCAAATGCGTGAACCTCGAGCACGCTGACCTGGACGAAAAGGACATCGAGACGATACTAGAGTGGCATAACATTTATCGCAGTTCTGTGGCGAACGGGGACGAAGAACGAGGAAATCCGGGCCCTCAACCTCCCGCAAAATTCATGATGGAACTTGTACGATTCATCTTAGATCGGTTGGCTAAATATTTTATTCGTTACTTAATTTATTATTAACACTTTATTGGTCGAACATGATGCGACTGATTAAATGTGTACCATTTTGTGTGTACCCGATCTAACAGGACAGTCTAAATTGATTTGCTATGTTTAATCTTTTATTTCGTAATTAAAGGAATTCTTAACCAAAAAGTGACCCAGTTAACTACTAATAAAATAATCTTGAAACATTATAAAACAAAAGACATATGTACTCGATTGCACAGCCATGTGGCTAGATCTTCCCGATCGTTCACATCAAAGTTGATCCTTTCGCTACAAAAAGCGTATATATACACCTTTATAATTGATATTTGTATTTAAATTTATTTATATTTATTTAATTTGCTAAAAATGCAGATTTTTATTTTTTCATTCTGCATATCGGATGATCATATTTATTTTCATTTATAAGCATTATGCTGGAGTAATTCCGGGTGAAATAACTCGATCTCGCGTAGGCTATCAAACATTTCATTTTTCAGACGTTTATTTACTTCAGCTGATATATTTTTTAATTTAATTTTCGATTAAATTTAAAATAATCTATCGTTCCCCAGTTTACCCTGTAATTCATTACACGAAGTATCTAAATTTTTATACGCGCACCACCGCTCAAAAATATTTGAGCGTTTGCTTATTATCGACGGAATGTAATTTACAATAAAATTGAAGATCGTGACTAAATTACTGAGCTAACACGCGATAAAAATAATATTATGATCTCACAAGTGTCGAACCTTATGGAACTGTTTTGTTATTTGAAAAGTTCTTTATATTTATATTATTTAACTTCTGATTTAAACAATGACGTTCTATCTTAATTCAACCACTGTCCTTTTACGAATCGTATATTTCATTAACACTAGAACTACCGACGATTAAAGCATACTTATTTCTACCGAAAAAATCATAATGAAAGGTATATAAAAATGAGATGCCATGGTAAATTTATAAAATTGCTGTAAAAACCACTTTGGTAGTTCTAGTGTTAATAATTATTACATCAATTTTTATTAACAGATAATTTCAATTTACCATGCGTCGATTCCTTAAGAAGATAGTAAATATTACTTTCGGTCATTAAATTGTCATTGATTCACATGTTTCAGTAATTTATATACCATCGTTAGAAATTGATCGAGTCGACAAATTTATCAGTGTCCGGATAGTTACGAGCAATAGTGTATATTCATCTCGTATTAACAATAACTCTTCCAATTTTAAAAATATAGCAACGGTATCATTCGTATCCTCATTTGATGACGATATTTCTTTCGACAGACCTGGGATGACGAACTTGCTCATATCGCGAGACGATGGGTGGTGCAGTGCAACCTTCTCGAAAAAGATCAGTGCCGAGACGTTGGCAAGTAACTCCCACGGATATATCCCATTTTTCATTCCCCTTAGTCGTCCCTATCATTTTTCAATATCCATCGGTATACGTTCGAACGCGAGATTGTTCCGCCTGCAACGCGATCGATGTCTGTGCGTTTCTTCTTTTTACCTCATTTTTTTTCTCCTCCTTGTTTACGAATCCTCTCTCGTCTGTTGTACTCATTTGCTGATCGCTTGTTTTTTGGCTTGATTTCAATTTGCAAATGAATACCGCAAAAAAAATAAAAAAAAAGAACAATAGTCAGGGCTTTGTAAAAAGTCAATTTCGTTTATTGCTCGTCGCAACGGATGCTCTTGGATGCTCGCTTGATTCCAATGAGAAGGAAACGATTATTGAAGTTGAAATGCTTCTAAAATGTTTGGCTGAGCTTTGATGGGATATTTTACGGATTATGAGGCGTGACAAGCTATTCTCCTCGAAACTGTTGAAGGCAGAGACGCAACTTTTTATTTTCTTTCAATTTACCGTCGTGCCTTTTTATATTATTCACGGCGTATCGGTATTGAACACCGAGGGTTTGGAAGAGAATAGCTACCCCAATTTTCTTAAATGGTACGCTGCATCAATTTTTATACCTTCGAACAGCTATTCTCGATCCTAATAATTTTTTTCTAAATTTTATCTAAAGTATTATTCGTTATTTTACACGATAAAAGATTAAATAAAAGATATTCAACCCTTTCGCTACGGTTTTCTAAAGACCGAAAGTGTTATTGGTATACAGATCGATACAGCTTTTATTAACATAACACAAATATGGATATTGGATGTAGGTATATTGTATAATGATTTATGATATAACACGTGTGAATGAAAATAAAAATACTTCTGTGCTATAGAAAATCTCCGTGCACAATTTTAACAAATGATTAGATACACCGCAATCTGGTAAGATAATTTTAGAACCGCGACCTACGCGGGATTAAGCTACAGCCTAAATTACATCCACTCCAAACCCTTTCTATCCCAATCTTCACCGTACACGACTACCAAAACTAACCATCAATGACCTATTGGAACGCTCAAAAACGTACCAATGAAACACGCATTTTTGCTTTCACGAAATGAATCGATACTTGTTCGGGGAAAAATCGGCCGTTCCTCGGAACGGTGTAGTTTCAGCAACTTGCACGAAAAACTGAATCGATCGCTCGGACCGATGGATTTAATCAACACGAAAAGCCGTCTGCGCACATTCGCAATTCGCTGAATACCGAATATCAAGTATACACGTGTACGTCTATCGTCACTTGCCGAACGTAACGCGCAAACATAAATAGTAGACGTGTGGATATATTAGGTTGAAAACTATGAAAGGGGCGTTTTTTGTTTACTCTGTGTTCAGCTGCGACCGAGAGAGATACATTGTAACGCGCGCTCGATATTTTTATTTACAAAGCTTAAAGGTATTCTTCTTGCTCATTTTGTAAAATTTTTTCGCGTTCGTATCCCATTTTTATTTTATTTTTATCCTAAACCAGATGGAAGCAAAACGCGATTTACATCTACTCTTCTTGTACGAGTTTAAATTAAATCATACCGCGGCTCAAGCTTCGAGAAATATTAATCAAGCGTTCGGAGATGGATCCACCGATGAAAAAAATGCTCGATATTGGTTCGAAAAATTTCGTTCCGGCAATTTGAGTATCGCGAATGAGCCTCGAGGAAGACCACCGGCCCATATCGATAACGAGGAATTAAGGACGACCGTGGAATCCGATCCACGCACAACTAGTCGAACGCTTGGGTCTAAACTAGGAACTAGTCGTACAGCTGTGTTAAAACACTTGCGTGCAATGAATAAAGTCAAAAAATTGGACTCATATGTGCCGCACGAATTGACGCAACGCCCGTTTCATAGTTTCCAACCTAATAGAAATACAGTCAACCCTCCTATAATGCGGTGAGTGCGTACCGCGCTATAAGAAACTCGGATTTAACCGTACAAACCAGGCTAATTCGTAGCGCGTTGTATGGAAACCGCGCTATAAGAAACTCAGAATTAGTACAAATCACACTATTCGTACCGCGTTATATGGAGACCAAGAAATACAAAAGGCAAGATTAAATTATAAATTATTTTTATCGAATTGAAGAGTTCATATAAGGAAATGATAAGAAAAATGAAACAAAAAGTAAACAAAAGAACTGTTTTCCAACAAAAACAAGAAAGGCTTTTGTAAAATTTTTTAACACTCATCCTCGCTGTCAAGCTCCGCGTTATATGGAAATCCCGATCTCAAAGTGCCGCGTTATAGGAGGACTATCGCAATTTCAGGTCGGCGTTATACGGAAACCGCGTTCTGAAAGTACCGCGTTATAGGAGGGTTGACTGTACTCGAACGCTTTAACGAAGAAATTTTCTTAATGGCGCATGATAGATATTTACCGAACCTCGAATATTCAAATATTATTTATTCAACGAGTAGTTTTACTTAATTTACGTTCTTAGAATAATTATGAGCTGCACACGCACATTGATGCACATGCACCAACACTGCGGCAAGGAGTTCGATAAACGCCGAGTGTTCGGCATTCGTCGAATTCGAAACGTGCGGAAACGGTTTAAGGCTACGGTAGGAACCATCGAACGATTTCACCTGTATTTCTTTTGTAGAACGATTCGGAGTGTGGCAGAACGTTCACGTGCTCGATATGAACAGCGTGAGAAACGTGACGTCCACCGTGAGAATTCACTTTCATATTGAATCATGGTACGACGAAGTAGAAGACTTCGATTCCGCAGAATTTGGGTAAGCTCTCCGCGCACACTTTCGCACGGGTTTTAAAGCCGCGTCACATTTCGCGTTCGTTATTTTCTTTCTTTTTTTTTTTTTTTCTTCTTTGGTTTTCGTATTTTTTCCGCTCTTTTCTTTTATCCCGCTTTTTTTTTTCTACGAGAGTACGAGAATGGATTTCATACAGAAATTCACTTTGGGAATTGTTGGATAAAAATGAGCGTGTAGGTGCGTATCGCGTCGATTGTATGTGTCGAGTAAAGTGCAATTTAATCCGTGTGGTAGCGTTTTTTGTTGTTCAGATTAAAGTCGTTGTACGTTCATATTGCGGAGTTTTAATTCGTGTATCGTAGGTATTTTAGTAAAGAAATTTCTTTATCCTTTTGCCATGTTTTCAAGGTTATCTTTAGTTCTTCTTTTTTTACACATAAACTTATAATTTTTTATAAGTTTCGTGTAATTAAATAGCAGGTTGTACGATTTAACTCTGATACAGTCTTTGGATACTTTTTTCTTTCTTTCCTTTTTTTTTATCTAATCAAGCTCTCGTTTCATTAAGGAAAAAACTCCTAATTTTGAGAAAAACGTATCTTTAGCATAAAATTCAGGCAGGAAGTTCCACGTATTAACAACAGCTTCTTTATATTTTTGTGAAAATTAGAAAACAGTTTTAACAAAGGACCACGGCAGGATTAAACATAATTTTCTGTTTCCTCTTTCATCGTTTAAATTATTCGTCTGTAAATCTTTAATTCTTCGAAATCTCTTTTACCCATAAGTCTTTAATACTTCAAAATCTCCTTTATCCATGAATCTTTAATACTTCAAAATCTCCTTTATCCACAAATATTTCTTCAAAAACTCTTTAAAACTAATCATCAAGATCTCACCATTATTTTTTCCTGTTTCTAACATTTATTCTTTGACTGTTAGTATTATTTTCAAATCGGTCACAAAACTTTTTAATACCAGCTCGAGTCGAAACATTAATATCCCCGAATTACTATTTCTTCTACAATAAAAAAAAAAACAAACAAAAAGAAAAGGATTCAAGAAAGAAGAAAGTCAGAAAGTATCGTTGACAGAATAATCGAAACGCTGCTAAGAGTTCCTCGAGATCTTCCTATCTATCTTCATTTCTTCTTTTACTTGAGGTCAAAGTGTCGAAATAGTATGTCGTACGGAATTATTGATACGGAGTGATTGGGAACCTTATCGGTCTCGAAGGAATAGTTGAGTTCGCGAAAGGCTAAGAATATCTGATACGGAATATTGATACATGAATAATAATACGATTTCCGTCACGATTCATGGGACATTTTAAAATTAAAAAGTTATACGTATACCTGTATCTTAGAATCGAATAACCGTGAACATGAGATAAAAGTTTGAACAATGAATAGGAATTTTTAATACCGAAATGATTTAAGTGAATTAAATATATATATATTGCGTTTAAATATAAAATCAATTATGCACAGTCGGTCGGTAATAAACCGAAATCAATTCATAACGGTTCGAAATGAAATAATTATAAATTAAATTCTATTTCGATGGAAATTACTCTACTTTGATGGAATAAGTAGTAATTCTATTTTAATTAACATTGTAAAATAATTTTGAGAAAACCAAGTACGAAAAATGATCCTTCAGTTCGGTTTTATGACACTAAGCGGATTCTGCGAATACATTCGCAGAGATTTACTACAGGCAAACCACTGACAAATAAATTAGTACGTACCGTGAGTAATTTAACAAGATAGATGAGATTTCATTAAAGATACAAGAAAAAAAAATAGAAAAAAAAAGAAAATAAATAGATAAATAAAAAAATATGGTCGAAAAAGCAAACGAAAAAAATATGGATGCGAATTAATTACTTCGTTACAGCTTTATCATGGCGCANGAAATTTCTCGTATTTTGTATTTCATATCTTGAAAAGATAAAAATAGTGAACGACGATGTATGAAAGATTACTTTTACAAATGATCTTCTTAACTCAAACTTTTAACTATGATCTGTCTTTAGAATACGAAATTATTCTTAGAAGCACTTATGTAAGCAAGAATTTATTCTAATTCTATTCCGTAGTAAGATTTACAAAAATCAGGTTCCGTCGTCAATGAGTTAAAAACAAACGATAAACACGCGTGGCCTGACGGAAATTTTCTTATAAAATTCCGTGGCACTCAACGTGTTAAACGATCCAATTCGGTCAAGCCCGTATACGTCACGGGCAGTGCTAATGTTTTTTTTTTTTTTTTTTTTTTTTTT
>SMSQ01025863.1:508436-564679 GCA_019453375.1 Ctenoplectra terminalis | reverse complement strand
TTTTTTTTATCGAAACGAAAATTTAAATAAACCGCATCCATTTACCATTGTATCAAATCTATAATTAATTTTTATTCCGCTAAATTTTTGTCAGAAAACGTCGAACTCTTTTAACGCTATATATTAAAATAAAAGTAAATTAAATTTGAGTGTTCATCGATGTCCATGACTAATTTCATGCAAACGCTTGCACATTTATTATCGATGATCACGACAATGTATAGCTTGTCCAAGACTTATGAATATTAATCCAACCGTGCTTATTTTTATCGCGTCGAACATCGTACTCGTATACATACATATATTCGCATGGTCTCTCGTTTCGCGATCGAGTTTTAATGAGTTTCCATTCCGCGTAAAATCCTCGTTGAACAAAAGAACTGGCGCCTGGAAATCGATCGACTCGTTTATCAACGGCGTAGGAGAAAGCTTTCGATTCGTAGTTTTTTCGTTTTCGCCTGGAGAAAGTTCACGAGGAGGTTCCCGAAGGTTCCCGGAGGTTACGACCTCGACAACAGTGTCATTAAAATGACAAAAACATCTCCAGACCTCGCTCTACTTTTTTAAATCACGAGGTAACTACTTCCTCCAGCGTTTTTCTACACGAACACGGCCCCGCGTCTTTTATAGAGAGTTAAGTGCATACCCAGTCGACGTGAAAATTTGTAAATTTGCTATCTCGTGCTCGGTAACTAAAAGCATTAAAGAATCAAGTTGAAAAACTATATATACGTTCAAGAACTGGTAAGCTAATATTTATGAATTAAAAGGGATTATTTAATTTATAATCTTTAACTGGTAAATTGGGATCCGAGGAGTACCGTGAAACGTTTAGAGAGACGCTTATTTATTTAAAGTAAGTCTGCGATGGTTCGAGTATTTTGAGAAAAATACTTTTTTTGGTAAAGTGATTAAAATATTTAGAACATATACAAATCATGCTTCGCGACATATTAAAGAATTTATTTCTTTCTTTAATCAAGAAATATCAACGTTGCAAATGGACGGTCTCGCCCGAATGTTCGATTTATACCCGATACAAATAAATAGAGCACCCTTACGATTAAAATTTAATCGACAGTGCCAGTATTCGTATACGGATCAAAAACATTTGAATCCTTTCTGTTCCAAAAATAAAAAAATCGAGAAATTTAAGGTTTAAGTAGAAAACAGTACGCTGCGTCAGACGCCGCCTTACCAGTTAAAGGTTAAACATCCCGTTCCTCTTCGCTTTCTAACTTTCCGCTAAAGAAAGAAACCTATCGTTTTCACTTCATGAATTCTCCAGCAACACACCGTGTGTTTATCTTGCAACGAAGCAGCTGGTCATTTTCCTCCAGCTCCGTTCGAAAGTTTCTATTATTCGCGGTTAAATGCTGCCAGGATCCGGCGTTGATCACCAACCGCGAATAACCGTAAAAACGAGCCGCGGGATTCGTGGTTAGGTGCTTTTATTTTAACGGAACTCTCGGCCGGAACTTTGTTAGTCGTGGCGCCGTGAAATTCTGAAATATCCTTCGGCTTTCAAGTACGTTTCCCTTTTACACGCTTTCATGGGCCCGCGGCTGAAGAACGAGCATAGCTTTGCCTGTGAAATTTTGTTTCACGTCGCGAACGTTCCTCCCTGGGACGTCAACTGCCTTGTTTCCGGCTTTCTCCTGTCGGAAGAGCGTCTCGTGGAAAAAATGAACGCGGCTAGACGGAGATCGCGTTGGAAACGTGACCCGAATACGTAACATTGGAATCCCTAGATAAATCTGTTATTCGTAACGTTTCTTCGGTCACGTTTTTTCTTCCGTTTTCTTCCGGAATACGAGTAATCGTTTTTTTTCCAGCAGGTAATAGGTGTCTTTTGTAATAATATCGCGATACGATAACGACGAACAGATCGTTCTTGAAAATGGATTTCGAAAAGTAGGAAATGCAATTATGTTGTATCGCGAAAGGGAATTCTATTCTTACTTTTTATCTGCAACAAGTGTCTCTTTTTTTTTGTCTCCGTCGTTCTAGAATATTCTTGAAGAAGTATTCGATCGATTCGAATGGAAAAGGGGCGTTCGCAGTATTATAAATTTCCGATAAAACATCTATGAATCTCAAATTGATCGAGGAATATCTGAATAAAATGAAACTATTCTTCTACGCTGCATCAAAGAAAAAAGTTGAATTCCTCCTCCATTCCTCGAACGACCTACTTCTTGAACATCTAAATACCACTTCAACTCCCTGTTTCCCGAATCGTTCTATTCATCCGACATATCCGTACAACAGGATAAACATCTTATTCGACGAGCACACGGAGACAATTTTCCGCTGAAGCTGCTACACGACGTGGATTACGTTTGAAATAATATGCAATAATCCGACGTCGCGGTCTACGGATAATGTCGTAGTTCGGTCAACGATTTCTCTCGATGAGTAACGTTGCAACATTAACGAGAGGAACTAAATAGCCGCGATACGAAGTTACAGTTGTTTCGAACGTGACTGCATTTCCGCCCGGAATAACGTTATCGACGTTCGTGTGCCGTAATTTCATGAAAGCCAGATTCACGGAGGACGAGCGTATTTAACAAATTCTCCTTTGTCGGTGCAGAACAAATTAATTTTGAAATAATCACTGAAACCAGCTCTGCTTCTTTCACGTTTCTTGCACCGCTCTATCGTGTCTATAGTTTCGAATCAATTTCATTTTCGCCGATCGTATTTACGTAAAAACGAACACGAATTTTCCGTAGTTTTTCAATTCTTTTTCCGAAGTGTGTTCGGGTTAGAGACGCGATCGTCCGATCAGACTGGCTGAACGAAATCAACGTTAAGCCAATGTTGCGCTCCAATCTACTCGATATCGCGGCTGTCTCGATTGAATATCGACGCGTCGGTGTGACGAACGCGAACGGCCGCGAAAGTGATTGCGCCGATATACGATTTCAATGGACCACCGGTTGCGCCGAGGAGGAAATCGTTATCGTGTCCAATGGAGTCTCTCCTGTGGCCGCTGGAAAGTTGGTAGCAATGTCGTGCTCCGACGAACCGGTGCCGTGTACAGATTGGCCGATGAACGATAAGCGCCCTCGAGAACTCTTCGAGCTGGGCGCCGCGGCGTCTTCTCCTTTTATCTGTTTGCAAATAACCGTGGAGCTTGCTGACGATGCGGTACTTGGTGTACTTTTATTCGTCCTACCAACTCTACGATTGTCTTTTCGAGGACTAAAACGTGAAACGAACAGGTAAAGGAATTCTTTTAGCTAGGAATAAGAATTTGATAGGAAACGAGGGTATAAAGTGTGAAAAGGTGTTTATTGGCCGTCGACAATTTCATGCGTCGAGTTTCACATGGCGCATGAATCCGATACGGATAGTGAACAGAGTGAATTCACCCGGCACTAACGACACGGAATTTAATTCATTAACGAGTGAAAGAGATTCGAACGGCGGAGGAAACGGTTCGAGGAGGAACGGTTCGAAGAGGAACGGCTCGAAAGAAATCCGTTTAACAAAACGTCGTGCTTTTAAGTTAATTAAAAGGAAATCTTATCGCGATTAATTACAACAAAGACGGACAATTATGATCAATTGAGCCGAGGGCGGAGCAAGGCCGGCTGGAAATACTAGGTAAAACGGTTAGTCAGGGCAAACAGTGGGAACTGATTCAGCCGGGAGATTCCATTTCACCTGAAGTCTAACCCTCTCCCTTTGCTCGGGTCTCTCGTTTCGTCGACGAAAACGGATCCCCTTACTTGCTTTCGTCGTATCGAACTTTCCTGGTGCCAGGATGCTTGGTTTTCTCGCGTGAAATACCGCCGCCATTGTTTCGCCCCGGTGAAATATGTGTCAGCCATTATGACAGCAAGATCGCGTCCTTCAGTCAAAAGGAATTTTTCCTTTTCTCGCGTCTTGCTGATGTTTACCGTTCCATTGTCTTTAAATTCGGGTCGCTGTTCCTACTCTAGAGTTTGTTTTCTGCTCGCAACCATTTATATTGCGTTTCTTTCCACTTTGCACGAAAAATTGATCTCATAAATTTCTCATAAATTAATATCGATCATAAATTTCTCAGTGATTACATCCCTCGATTATAGAAGATAGTTCGTTTTTGTCGTTTAAACTTACTTGAATCTATTAGCTTCGAGTTTATTCAGGATTTTTAAGGGATATTAAGGGTACGTTTAATTTANGCGTGAAATACCGCCGCCATTGTTTCGCCCCGGTGAAATATGTGTCAGCCATTATGACAGCAAGATCGCGTCCTTCAGTCAAAAGGAATTTTTCCTTTTCTCGCGTCTTGCTGATGTTTACCGTTCCATTGTCTTTAAATTCGGGTCGCTGTTCCTACTCTAGAGTTTGTTTTCTGCTCGCAACCATTTATATTGCGTTTCTTTCCACTTTGCACGAAAAATTGATCTCATAAATTTCTCATAAATTAATATCGATCATAAATTTCTCAGTGATTACATCCCTCGATTATAGAAGATAGTTCGTTTTTGTCGTTTAAACTTACTTGAATCTATTAGCTTCGAGTTTATTCAGGATTTTTAAGGGATATTAAGGGTACGTTTAATTTATTGGGAAATACATCGAATCAAAGGCTTCCAGGTTTAGTTAATTGCAAACGCGATTGAGCATTCAAGGGTTTCCAGTTACAGCTTATCGAAATACGTCGATCTGCGTCAAGGATTCCCAGCGTTAGATTATTGAAACACGTAGCGCTATGTTAAGGACTCTCAATTTTAGGTTATCGAGGAACGCAACGCTAGGTCAAAGGATCCGTCTCTATTTCTCTCAAAGACGCAACACTGCTCTATTTTCAACATGCTCCGGTAGAGACATAAAATATTTACAAAAATATAAGATCATTAAACTGAATAAAACAATTTTGTACGTATTAAACGCGAAGACTAATCGTCGTAGATAATTTTGGCAGATGATGCGAACAAATTTGGATACGCGTATTGTTATAAATCATGGAACGTTACGCTGGCATGTAATCTGGTATCGGTCGTCTACAGTTTCCAATCACAGACCCAAAGCCGACTTTAATAACGGCTTTTCATGTGGCATAATCTTGATGCTGGCCTGTGTAAGAGACTCGGCCAACTTAATAACTAACCCTCTTTTTTCCCCTATTTTGCATAGCAGGCGCGCTCGTGCGTCGCTCCGCAAATATTCGCATCGTGGCCGCCTCTTGTACGAAGGCCCGCGAGGCACGTAGCGCTCGTATAACTCGTCGAGATCAAATTTTTCAGGGAAAAACCAGGTCTGGCACAAAGCGTTCATCCGTCCGTTCTAACAAATATTCCAACCGTACCAGTTGCTATCTTCCTCGGACGTACTTCCGTGTTTTAACTCCTTTTTTCATCATTTTTCCTCTTTTATTTTTTTTTTTTTTTAAGACGGTTTTAAGATGGGATCCGCTGGTCTTATTTACTCGCTCGCCGACTGTTTGCTTTATCGCCTTTGGCGTGGTAAAAAAATTTGGTTTTCGCCGCTTCCCTCACTGTTTT
Organism: Ctenoplectra terminalis; assembly: GCA_019453375.1. Classification (NCBI taxonomy): domain Eukaryota; kingdom Metazoa; phylum Arthropoda; class Insecta; order Hymenoptera; family Apidae; genus Ctenoplectra; species Ctenoplectra terminalis. The sequence continues at coordinate 559,175 of SMSQ01025863.1, read as the reverse complement.
CTGGTTTACTGGTTTTAGTTTAATCAGTTCATAACTCGATATTCTTTTCCTTTGCTTCATAAATCTGCTCCTCTTCCTCGTTATCTTCTAAGCGGTCACATTTTTTGTTTTTCTTTTATGTTTTCTATATCGGAAGCCTTTTGTTTCGTTGTTACAGCTCGATTTCGACGCCATTGTTTTGTCTCGTCGTCCGTTTTTCTGTACTATTTTCTATAGGTGGTACCTTGTGGCGTATTTCTTGTAAAAGATCCTAACTTTCCCTTCGACCTTGGTTGCGATTCTATCAACAAAACCTTCTGCTGGAATTGGCTTCCTAACGTTATTACCACGCTTGTTTCATGCTCGACAATATTCCCTTATCGTATCACCTTCTATGTAGAGTACTCGTCGTCACGTGCGCCATGTGTTAGCTATAATCTCGGTAAAACTTAGTAAGTACTTCCATGAAGATTTATAACTTGTCAGCGATAAATATAAAATACAGGGTAGATAATAATAAAAAATAGTAACATCGGTCGAATAAAGGATTCGGTATAAGAATATACGTGGAAGAATTTTTTTTAGAACATAACAGAAAATGAAAACAGTAGAGAGAAAATACCTCTAGAAACAGTAAATACATTCGAAATCGAAGACCGAGGAAATTCAACCGATAGCCGTATTTTTCTTCCTGGTTATAACATAGATATCTGCTTTCAATGACTATCTATGGCTACTATGATTCAATTATCTCAATGAAACTTTCGACTTTTTACCTTTAAATTGTATTTTTTATAAAAAAAATTTCATTAAAGCCCGAGAATAATGTTACGAAAATGAAATTCTGATTATACGATTCCAAAATGTGAATACTAAGTTATTAGCCCATTTAGAACCTCAAATTCCGAAACTTTAAACACCGATACTTGATATATATTTTTGCAAGCGTTTTGTAAACTATTTCAAAAATATGGTTGAAATGTTTCGTCTTTTTCCATCTACGAAGCTTCGTAAACTTCGATTGATTCCTATTCTTATATTCTAATTGTCTTCGGAACAATCTGGAGAACGAACAGCGAATAGCAAGGATTGATCAGCCGCCAAAGCATACGGCGCGAGTCGTTAAAATTTATGTATCTTGCCATTTTCCACCCATATTGGTTCTTTACGTTTCAATTGGAAGCATCGTCGTTTCCTTCGCCCCGCTACGGTTTACGAGACGGTTTATTGCGGGATGCTTTGAATATTCGCGCGACATTGCTCGCTGCGAATTTATTCCGTTAATTGAAATTACCACGAGTATCTCGTGGATGGCAGCGGAGCTCGCTTGAAGCAGCTTGACGAGAGCGAGCTCGAATTTTCGGTGAAATTCACCAAATACGAGATAATTTCCAGCGAAGCTCCTTTTCGCAGCTTCAAACACTTTTATTTTTTCTTTTTTCCATTTCTAATAACCTCACAAGCAATTAAACGTTTTTAATTCAATTTTTTTTATACAATCCTACTGCTAATATTATCATTCACGATTATTATTACCGTTGTTCCAGAAAATAGCATAACTGGTTCTTGAATATTCGTTTTACCGAACTTACTAAAGACCTTAATGTTCTCGAACTTCAATTCCCAGACGTTCTTCCGCGGGAAGATGGATTGCGAGGTATTAACGCGATATCTACGGAAAAAGTAAGAAACTCCGGGACTCGGTTCGGGATTCAAATCCCAATTTACCTGCCCGTGTAGAAAGCGGTATTATTCCAGCTGCTGACAAGGTCTTCCTAAAGATCTTTCGATCTTCGTGGATATTTTGCACGATCTGAAAAAAACCTAATGTAAAATCTTAATTTCATTTCTAATATTTTGCATTAAACTGAATTTGTACAAGTTGACGTAGAAGAAGCAAGAGAGTCGGATACGAGTGAAATGGGAACGAATGTGAGAGGATTTCCGGAAGACCGTCGGAAAAAATGTCTTTCTGAAAACAAAATACGTCAAAAAATCAATGCATCAAACCAAACTTAAGATTTCAGAGCGTTTTTATTTCGATTTCACGCTGCAAGTTGCTTTAGTTCGTACGCGAATCGAGCCACGAATCGCATAACCATCGGTGAGTTTGCATCAACGTTATTTACCATGCGGCTGCGCGCGTTGATGCGCGTAATTAATTACACACGCGATAATTACGTAAATTTACTAGGGTGCTGGTTGTTCGGCGTCTTGGGCAATATTTTAGGAGAAAATAAACGCGCCTCTGCAACGTTTGCATTAATCACGCTGGACGAGAATAGTTAAAACTCTAAATATCTGGCTACGCGATCGTAATGCTGGAGGTAGAGTCCATTTTGTAATCATGCTTGTTGTGAAATATTTTCTGTATCGATTCGTTTAGTTTTACGCGAAGAGATCGCGCGTTTTCTGTCATTTTTCCGAGGCGGCGGACGTCAATTCGATAATTCGTGGATCCGATGTTTCCGGAAGTTCACGTGGTGGCAGTGTGGTGCACGGTGAACACGTGACGCGTGCGTGTGGTTCAAAACCAAATATGATCAATACGCGTACGCTCGTCACGTGCGTCATGCGTGATGCAAATGCGTTTTTCCATCTGTACCGAAGGAAAGCGAGAGAACGGAATTGCGAATTTATTGCTCCTTTCGTATCACCGTAGCGATCATATTTTTTCCGCGAGGTTTCCGGATAGTTCGGCTTTGGTTTTTCTTGCGTTCTTCTATGCTGCTGCGACGTTCCGTCGAATCTCGTGTGCGTGTCTATTCGGGTCAGAAGTCGCGTGCGCGAGAGAACGTCAGATAGAAACGATAGCGTGCTAATTAAAAGTTAATTAGAATAGAGAAAGAAGCAAGGGTGGAACGTACAGCATTATTAATTTCGAAATATTCATCAGCTTGCTATTTCTGTTTAAACTACGACACATCGTATCGTCTTTTTATGACAATTTTAACCATTTGAAACGCACTGCTCGCGTTTCTCCTCTCTATTTTTCGTTGCTCACTATATTTCCCACAAAAACGGAGCTTCGCGCAAATATTGACTCGCTGTGTTTCGCAAAATTGGGAAGGGAATCAGCGAGAGCATGATGCGCATCGCTGAACGCCTCTCGAGCATACACTCAAAAACGACGAGCGAACGTTGTCGCGGTATTTTCGCGCTACAACGAGCTGAAATACACTCGAGAACCACCCTCGACGAGGATGCGCCGTACCTTGAGGCTGGCTGTTTACAAGTCACCGATACTTCGGCAGATGTTTCCGAGCTCGATCGAGCGTGCTCCGAAACTTCGTCAGAATTCAGTCGAGTTATGGGGCGAAGAAAGGATACTCAACAAGTTGTCGAGGCGGATGCTCGTGGGTAGAAGTTGGATCGAAGATCGATACATATGACAACATGCACGAACCGGGCTGCTCGAGAAAGATTCATAACGATTCGTTATCGCTGCTTGACGCAACATCGACGAAGCGTGGTCGGTGAATGAGATAGATTATCACGAGAATCCGAGCGTGAATAGTGAGAGGATATTTGTACTATCTGTTGTAAAATGGTACGATCTAGGAGCGCATTCTATGCAGTTCGTAATTCGTTGCAAAGCAGTGCGATAATCTTTTTATTTTATAAATGTATCTCTGTTTATTCACTGGTGTTTAACGCTGCTACGGCACTTGTGTCATTTGTAATCCAATCGAGTTTTTCCTTCGTTAAAAACTTTCCTAGTTTTGAGAAAAATATAAAATATCTATTATCGATATACAAATTTCTTTTTTTTTATTTTATATTAAACATATTTTTTTAGTCAAACGAAAGCGTGCTTAGGTCGAATAGAATTTGAGAACAGACTCCGCTAGCGTTGCGATTTTTTAGATTAAATACAAATTACTTCGTAATAGTTATTTTTCAACGATTCTAAAATATATAATATGGCAATCCCGAAGTTTTCCTCGAAATTTCACATCAAACTTCCCCTCTGCTAAACAGTTTCAGACATTATTCGACGCTCTGTTACGATTCGTGGTTAATTCAGATTGATCTTCCCAGTTCCACTCCCGTGGTATCTTGTCACCGCTCCTCGCTATCTGTTGTTCATGCTTCCCAGAATCACCCTTCCTCCCTTTTCGTGGCCCCTCGAAGATCGTCGTGCTCCTCGCACGGTTCGCATCGACTCGTCTTTGATATACGTGAAGCGTAACCTTGCGTGTATAGATTGCACGTCATCGAACGGTTAGCTTCCGGTTCATTGTAAGTAGCTCTCCTCCAGGGTGAAAGCGATTTGCTTACGTTTGACGATTATTGCCACACGATTATCGTTACTGTTTCCCGATACTCCGTCTTTAGAGACGACGATTGAGCGAAAGACGAATCGACGACGCGTTAGTTGCGTTTAGAAGCATTCAATGCGAATCGGTAAAATATTTACTTCTCAACTATTATAACGATCGGTTTTATATTTTATATCGATTGTACGCAACGATAAGATTAAATTTATCAACCGTGTACGCATGGTTTCTTTTTTTAAATGTATATAGTTTGCAATATTAGATGATTGGATCGACAGTTCTGATTGTTTCCGCGGATTTAAACCGATCAACTTACCGGTTAGGAAGGATAATCGTCGCATGGCCGGAAACGGATGGTTTCCGCTCGTATCCAGGAGATCAAGCTGATGGACCTCGCCTTTAATCCTGTACAGCTTTCGGTGGAAGTCCTCGATCGTTGGTGTGTAACTCTCTTCGAATTTGTTGGACAAGAATCTGTAGTCAAAGTCGTTTTACATTACACGAGCTTCTATGAAACCTTTGCCCGTCTATAAATTAATGAGCCTAAATTTTGTTTACTTAATTTTGATTCATTTTCATGTTTCTTCGATTGAAATATATTCGGAGGAATAAACGTTACATCGCCTTTCCCAATACTACAATAGACGTGGATCGTATTTCGAATGGAATTAAATCGTTTGTCCTATCAGCGTCGAGCGAAGCGTCCGAACGCAAAGCGGTCCTCGCTTCATCGCTCGATCATGCGGAACGTTTCGAACGCACTTCCACAATTTCCCTCGACAATCATCGTTCTTCTGTAGTAGAAACATATTTTTACATCGTTTATCGAAAATCTTAAAATTTTTCTCAACCAACAACGTTCGTTGGAAACATTTCTTCCTCTGGTCGATGGACAATCGAAGAGCGATACATTTATAATAATAATTGCGCGGCAATTTTCTTGTTTCAATTTAGAATCGATAATTAGCGACACTACGTGATCGACGGAGAATTTCAGACGTTAATCGGATTTTGAAAATGCATAGACGACGAACGATTGACGAAATCACCGACAAATTGAACGCGAAACACCCGCCGCGAGTCCATTAGCAAGTTGAGCGTGGAAACACGTGCTTAACGAAACTAGAGACAATACAAGCCGCATTATATCCATTAAGGGTATTCTTGTCAGGTCGGGAGCTCGATTCGAAGTGAATCGAATTCGAGATAGATGGAAGTCGGTGTTGAGAAACGCGGAAAATATTATCTGTGAAAAGCGTTAACGAGCTTGTCGGTGTTGAGCGTTCGGCGTGCGTTGCGAATGTCGCGGAATGTTTTTGATTAAACTGACGGAATTTTCGACAAAATTCAATCATAGAAGCAGTCATGGTCTAGTAAATCAGTGACACGTTTCCTGTCAGCGCACGCTTGTCCATTTTCTCGCCGCAGGTTAAAAATATCGCCCTGTTAAAAGCTTTCTGGTTTTGGGGCGGAAGCGAACCGATACGTTTAGGCTCCGTTCACAGTGGACGTGTATCGTCGTTGCTTCGAGAAAGTGTCGAGTAGAATATTGGAAAGGTATTTTTATGACAGATGTTGTACGGAGGCTGTTTATTCTTGTTTCTTTCTAACAACTTTCTTAATTTTCTTAATTCGCTGTCGCAAATTAATTACGCGATAGACAATTATCGTCATACTTTCATCTTTGGTTTGGTATTTTTAACAAGTCAGTGGTTCTTAACGATGCAACGTGGAGCGATCATGTTGACTCAATCCAAGTTTAATTAATACAACTTTGGACATTTGTAAATACGTCCATGATTGCGATACGTTGTTTATATTTGCCAAAGGTTTCTACGAGTTTACAGAAAGCCGGATGTATTCAATGATAGATTTCAGGTATTTAAACACCAAATCCTATAAAATATTTTGTGCGATTCCTCCATAATTTTAAGCAAACACTTGTTATAATTTGAACTTTAAATTATTTACCATTTAATGGACGTTACAATTAATGTTTGCTGGAAAAGGGGAGAAATATATGGTTTTGGAGCAATTACAATAGTGATTACTTTGACAGATACGAATACGTGGTTTTCTTCAAATTTAGAAAAATGGAGCACGATAAAATACGATTCGACGAAATCGGACGCTGGTTGATTCATATTTTTCTCTGCAACGTCCAACTTTCATCGAGACGATATTTTTTAAAACCGAAAGCGGTACGTGTTTGCGGTCACCGATGAAAAATACAAGGTTGCAGGGAAAACAGGTTCGCCGATGGAAATGGTCCACTTTTTTTCACAACGGGTCGAGAATTCTCGTTAACTTTACATCGAATTAATGCCAGCGAACCTTAAAACTGATGCTCGAAACCACTTCGAGCATTATTTAAAGCACCTGCGTCTGCCACACGAGTATAAATGTTGAAAATGTTTGAATTTTCGAAAAATTACCTTGTCATCCGTAAAATTGCAACCTTTGTCTGTATCGAAGCGCAGCGACCATTTATTTTTGTAAATCTCGTAAACCTTTGCGTGGCTTTCGAGAAAAACAAAAACTCTAGTAACATATTTGTTCTCATAGTTGATAATTAACCGTTGGATACAAATTTATCGCGAGAAATAAAAGGACGTAAAAAATTTAAGCCTGCCTTCGAGAGAAATTCCCTCAACAGCGGCCTAAAAACCATGCGCTTAAAAAGAATTCTCCCAACCGCCCCATTCTCAGGCATCGCAACCTTTTCCAAGGGACACATTTTCATACATCCATAAACAACGAGGCAGCTTCCATTTAAATTTCTCACCCCTGCGCAGTTACCCTATCGCCGAAGGGTTAATGTAATCCTGGCAAACAGAATAACATCGATGTTGTCTTAGAGAGAACTCGTATCGTTCCCTTCTTGTGATCGTGAAACGATAAAAAGAAAAAAAAAAAAGAAAAAAACAAAGAAACTGATCACTGTAAAATATAATTACTAGAAGATGTATAATAAAATTGTAAAATCAGGAAGAGCGTTCAAGTAACAAAGTTATTGTTTGGGTCCTGCAGCGTTATTCGGTTTTGCATGGTGCGAAGATCATTGGAAGCAAAGGATTAAAATTACCGTGCTACAATGGCAGTTTTTCCAACCCTTGCGCTACCAAGCATGACCAGACGGTAGCAGTTGCGCGCGGGTGGCTTGCAAGCATCTTCCTGCGAGGACGTGGACGCAGGGCTCGGGCTAACTGGGATCGGGAGGATGCCATCCTCCGAGCCTGAGGGCCCCTCCAATTCGGGGCCCGCCTGTGCACCCCTTCGACCTCTATTGATTCGTTGCTCGGCCTCTTCCGTCGCACTTCCGCTTCTGCACAACCTCTGCACGCAGCACACGAGTCGGCCGCACGCCTCCAGCTGCAATAAAATCGTTTCGTTTGTCGTGAACGTTCGAATACGATGGGAAATGTATGTGTGCCGAGGATGGGATGTTTTTTTTTTTTATTTTTAACCGGTGGAAAACATTATTTGCAGTTATTTATATAATTTATCGTTTTTATAATACTACAGACAAGTCATGGTGAGAAATTTACTTGACACTGAGCGAACGAACAAGATTTTACAGAGAAATATGGATCACCTTTGTTGTATTATTCTTATTGTGATCGTCAATGTTTAGAAGATTGCGTTCTATGCTTCACTTTCTACTCTTTTCACAACATTCCTCGGAGTTTGCTTTGCGTTCCACGAAATAAGCGATTCGAGAGGGAGGAATATCGAGGAGAGCGATTTTCAAATCGAAAATAGAATAAAATATGAAACTTTCTGTATGGTTGGAACGTTTGATCTGGTTCTTGTGGACAGGAAAATTCAGAATCTGTTTATAGAGCAGTTATACTGGCGTGAAACACGATTTGCTCGTATTGTTCAATTATTTATGTCAGCGTGTTTAAGTTTATGTTTGAAGTAATTTATTTTTAACAAGCTGCGAAAGCTTGGAAATCGGATTTGTGTGGAATTCGAACGAATACTCTTGTTGCGTTAAAATATTCTCATCAAGAAGCAGGAGTCGCGTTTAGGTACGTTTTCCAATCCACCACCATAAAATCAATGTTTCTTTATTAACATAGTATCGGATTGCAACACAATTCTCTCGTGCAAGAATTATCTTCGTGCAGTGAAAATGAATCATTATTTTTATACCGACGGTCAAACTAGAATAAATTAAATTTTGAACGAAATTTTGTTTAATAGTCGAGTCTTTTACAGTCGCGTGAACCCGACACCTGTAAAAGTTCAAAAAAATTAACAACGCGAATCGATACTGCTATTTTTATAAAACAGAACGAAGGAAATTTGTGGAATATTCTTGTGAATGTGCGGTATAAAAGAATTCTAGATTATTATTCATATTGTAACTGTCTTATTTCTTTTGTTTTTAAAAGTATAAAAAAGAAAGAAGAAAAGGAAAGAAAAATGAAAAGAGGTTTACGTGAAAGCCAATTCTGATTAATAGTATTTTCCCAGCAGACTTCGTTTAAAAATCAACGCGATTGTTTCCCGTGTGAATTCGAAGCATCGTGTTCTCACAAAGGACGACATCGTAGATAGAGAAAATGTTAATACGAAACGTGATATGGTTTCTTTCGATGAACGTGATCCAGAGGAACCGGATATCCGGTATGCAGGGACAAATTCGCGGCGTGTGATCTCGTTAGATTCGACGTGGCACATTTTTACGCGTTGCCTGCACGCGACTGACCGTGCGTAAGAGGAATCGTACTCTACTACTACTGGAAAGCAGGGAAAATTTCACGCTGCGCTACTTACATTCTTAATTAAACGTAACAGAACTTTCCGCCTCTAAAGGTCTAACAAAAATTCTTTACCATTCTTCAAAAACTTTTCAAATCGACTTTGAATAGACTCTTTTATTGCAAACTTATTGCAAATATTCTACGGAATAAATTTTTTATTTCTCCGTTAACTTTTTTTATTACTTTTCGGGATAACTTTAGTCATTTCTCGTCTTAAGAGTAGTTTTTTACGACAAATATAGACTGTTTTAATAGTCCTCGAATAAATAACAAATACAGAAGATAAAGAAGGAATTTTTTCCAAAGTTCTTTCAATGGTCTTTTGGATTGTTCCATTTAAGAGTATTGAAGAAAAAAAAAAAAAGTCAGGATTGAAACGATTATTGTTTCTTATTGTGTGTCACAAGGTATTGTGAATTTTCAAACGTGTAACAAGTACGATTTACCTACCGTGAGTACGATGTTTTAATTGTTGCTTTAATTTTTTGTCGCGTTCATCAACGAGCGGAAAACGTTCAACGTAACTCGGGTTTTCGATTCGCGTTAACAAAGGCCAACGGGGTCGTCGATGCAACTGTTTAATTGGAAAAAGTTCCCCTTGTAAATTACCGGCTGGAAATATATATTTATTGAAAACGGTGTACGAGAACGTTTCGACGATCGATCGTATCGTACCAGAACTTGTTGAAAGCGAATATTTTCGAAAAAAGCAGAGACATTCGATCGGACGATCGACAAAGGGCACCTAACACGACATTTTGGAAATATTTGTACGTATTTCCGAGAGGACAGAAATTTGTCCATCGTGTCGCGTTCGCATTCCGTCGAAATGACAAATCGTTAAGGTTAAAAATTAAAATATAAAAATTTGATGACAGATAGGTACTATGGATACTTTATTGTTTGCAATTTTTCGGACTATTAAACTTTTGTAGCAGTTTTTTTTTAAATACACATTAGATACCGTTTTGCGCTACAAGAATCCTTTTAACGCGGTCACGAATCTTGGGTGAGATGCAATTCTAGAATCTTAATTGACGAGCAGGTTTCAGATGCAATCAGGTTTAACGGATGTCTCTATCATTTATCTATATGGGGCAATTAACGATGCGTCCGCCGATATATTGGTATAATTTCGTTTTACCTGCAGCCCGATAATCTCCAGATACAATTATCGATGCACCGACCAAACATCCCTTCTGTTAATTTCAATAATTACCCGACCCATGGTGCCTGACGTAAAGCTATCCGAATAATTCACGACGCTGCCTATTGTAGCACGGTTAACTCGGCGCTTTTAACGTTGATCGTTATTTCAGAGGAATACCATCCTTACGATTTCCGTGCACGCACTTTCCTTCCCATGGATGCAAGTTAGACAAACGACCGTAAAAATACCGGGAACAAAAGGCCGACGATAAAAGTGCAGTAACTGTCGGAATTTTGCAAAAAGACATCTTAAATAAAACCAGAAGAAAAGAAAGAAAAGAAGTGAAATTAAAAAAAAAGGAAAGGAAAAAGAAGAAGTAAAAAGGGTCAAACGTACGTAATGTTTCATTGGAAAAGAACAATTCTGTTCTTGAATTTACGTCAACTTAACCCTCTCTGTCCCTTGCCTCTAAGCAGTCGTTCTAACGATCGCTGTAACACGGAAAACACAATTCTTTTCTCGACGCCTTAGAATTCGTTTCGAAAAGGAACCTTTTAAATAAGAAAACATCGTTTCGTTGTGGTTCAACGAGAATCCGAGTGGTTTTCAAGGTGGACAAAGAAAAAATGGCGGAAAGGTTCCAGGGACTCGAGGAGGTTATTAATCATTCGTCTAAATATCATGTCCTTACACCGTCGAGCCTCTCAAGGGTCGTTTTACAGGGTTTTCCATTTTGCTTCACGTCGAGATCAAAGGAAAAATATCTTCCCTCGATTTTCCCTACAGTCTTTCCGTGTTATGCACGGCGACCGCGTAAAAAAATTATAAGCCATCTTCGTCTTTCTCGACACGCCACGTCGCGTTACGTAACGCATTTTCCCGGATCAATTTCCTCGAGCTCCTTTTTCTTCGGCCTTTCCGATGCTTGATCGGGTTAAAGTTGAAAACCTATTCGTCTTTTTAATAAACCCGCGCAACGGAGCTCTGAATAAATGAGATCCGATATTTTCAACTGCAAGAAGTCCCGTTTAATCTTGACGGGGAAGCAGCAGGACAACCGTGCTACTCGGCAATAGCGTAGTGGATTCATTCGTTTCTTTTTTATTCAACGAAGGGAGAATGGAACTAAACTTTCCAAAATAGAGTCGTCTGTTTGGTCTTACTTTTAGAAAGTGTAAAAGGCTGTTTCCCGTAATTACTTTTTCAAATTTCAAGGATTTAAATGTCGTCGATCGGTTACGCAGACAGTTTCGTGAAACGTGGTCGTAACTTGAGGAACGGACATCGTATAAAGACGCGGTAAAGAAAAAGGTGCCTATAAATACTTGTCCCCTGTACCTTCGTTTCTCCGTTACAATTGTTTTTATGTCCTCTAGTAAATCAGTGAAACTAAATCTTTATTCTTTTGAATTACGAGCGCGATCGAACGAGACTTCTTTCGAAGTTTTACCCTCGGGTTCATGTTTATCGATAAAACTGTTGCAACAAATGGTACAATATTATCGAAACTTTAGACCGCTTTTGCAGCAGAACCTGTATCAACAATGTATAGTCTCTGTATCCTTCCATTTTTCAGAGCTTTGTCGTCGCTGATTCGTTTATCTTTTTCGTTTATCCGTCACAAAAAAAAAAATTGCCGAACTGTCTAGGAAAAATATTTCACGAAAACGTCATCTCTGCGCGAAGCGGAGGAAAGAAAGATGGCGCTCGTAGATTTGTCCTAGTTTCCTTTAATGAGCGCGATAAAATTGCGCACACGGGATCATGTAATATGCAAATAACAAAGCTCGAAAATAGAAAGGAAAGGAAAAGTGTGAAGGAAAAAAAAAAAGAAAAAAAAGCACCTCGAGCTATTTTTTATTCGCTCGTAACTACATTAATTAACGAAAAGACGAGTCGCGTTGCGGCGCAAATGGACGGTCTGCCGGCCCGAAGAAATTTGATTAAGTTCGATTGGCACGGTCTCCAATTACAGCGGGCAGAAACAAAAAAATCTGCTCGAATAAAGTGTATAATTAAACGTTACCAGCGAAAAGTGAACCGCCCACTTCGACGGTGCGTTCTTCGAGGACGAACGTTCAGAGAAACGAACACTTTCACGCGTCGATGTTTATCCGCTTGGACTGGACGCTTTTACTTGACGTTGGCTTTTTTGCGAGCGAACGAATCGTCGTCATAAATAATTCAAATCGTGCGTGATTTCACTGGGAAACGATACCGCGTGAAAAGGCAACGAGCAACAGTGAGAAGTCGCAGTTTTGGATATACTTTTTTCAGGGCGCGTAAGAAGAGAATGACAGTGTTCGGAGATTTGTGGCTAGGTATAGATTTATAGTTCTAATAAAAAAAAAAAAAAATTACAATATAAGTTTATGGAAAAGAAATTGGAAATTAAACAATTTTAATACTTTGGACTTCGGAATATTTCCATCTTGTATTTTAGATTAGCTCGCGCTTTAAATGGGTTCGCGTAAAATAATAAAAACGTACGATATTTTTAATTCTGCGTAAATTGTCTCGCTTACGCTCCTACTAATTATGTTAATCTTTTTAGAATTAGTAATGGCTTTTACTAACTTTTTTATGGTTTGGTTAGTAAGAAAGACCACAAACGTTCCACGCCAAGGTCTCGCATCGAGTGCCATGTTCCGATAAGTGGCTCGATCCTTCGTACAAATGGGTTTCTTCATCTGCATTATGTACACTGCGAGTTGGCTAAGTTGTCACGCAAATACGAACGCACACTTTACTTTGATTTATACGGTCATTTCTGTAGCGATGCGATCACGATGTCATGATAATCCATTCCAGTATTATTCGATGAATGTCGGCATGTATTAACCTATTTTCAAAGTGGGCTGAATAACGTCTAGCTAAACGATGATCCTGTTACCTCGTGACGAAGAACAATCAATTTTGTTTGGAATTGTAATACGTACGTAAGAATTACGCAATGTAGAAGTGTATTTTTCTTAGCGGTATATATTTAAAGGAATTCAGTAACTTTCATCGGTGAAACGGGTGGTCCAAGTAGGTCGCTTTTGAGCGTAGTACCATGGACGTTTCTAAACGCTCCATAAATGTGTCCACGAAGTGCTATAAATGCGCACAGAAGTTAGGAAAACGAAGGATTTAGAACGTACACGGAAACTTCGGTTAAACGTTTCGCTAATTTGGTTGAGCGAATCACTAAAATTAAACTCTATGGATTCTTTCGTTAATTGGTTACTTTTTTCCCTAACAAACTTACAACAAAGAACTCTATGCTTCAAATTGGTTAAAAAAGTCGATTCGTTATCCCCCTATTTTTCTACAATTTGGTACAAAAATTTAGCCTAAAACAAATACAAATGACTTTTTTATCTTATCTGATACGAAATTTACCATAACGTTACTTTTCAACTTCATAGTTCCACATTTTTGCACATTCGAAAGAAATTATAATATAAGTTAGTATCTACGTTTCCTCAAAGATTTTATAATCCCTTTGTCTCCCTGCTGACGCAGTTATCGCACACACAAGGTATTATTTTAAATTGGAACCAGCTCAACCAACCGCGTGCACAATTGAGATTTTCATTTCTAGAAGAAAAGGCTTGAACAATAGTATTATAACGGCAACAATTGCCACTTCTTTTGTCCGAATTGTTATTTGAAACGCAGCGGAGATTCGCACGCGCGCGCGCGCGCGTCAACTACCCCTGTTACAGAGGCGAAAGTTATTACGTAAAAATCGATCGTGCAAATGGTTACTGACACGCGTTACGTTCAGTTTATTACTTCTTTGTCGCCCGCACATCCCGTACATGGTAGCTCTCGTAATGAGAAAACGTTTATTAATAAACTCGTGAACCTTTTCATTTAATTATTCTCTTGTGTTTCTGTAATCCGCTTTTTTCCTATTTTCATTTTCCTTTTCGAAAGCTCAGCTGCGATTGAACTCTATAGGAAGGGTTGTGAAACGAAATGCTATCCATTGACGCATTCCGCGCGTTGAATTACATATTACGATGAGAGTTTCAGAGCTTTTGTACGTTTAAAACGTCCTTAAAATGTATATGATAAATTTTCTCGATAGTCAGATCCGTTCCTGCTTACATTTTACATAGCAATACTTGATTTGAATATTTTTATGGACACGAAGTATACAACATTTGTTTCACTCTCTATAAGAAAAGAGGGAAATATTCGATATATTGAAGCTCGCGGGGTGGGGTTGTCATAAAATATGGAAGACGTTCCGTCACGATCGATTTCATAAATCAAAGCGGCGAGGAAACATCGGTCATACCTGCGTTGGAAGAACTACAGGTTCATCCTTTAAACTTTCGATATCTAATACTTCCGAGTAAATTACGAAGCTCGAAGTGGTTCAAAGCGCGTGTACGATCGGTACAAGGGTCATCCATGGAAGTGCTACTTGTCGTGTCTTTTATCTACCTCTTTGTCAATTCTACGTTTCCATTTCGCTTGACGAAACACGAATCACCCTCGACTCTCTTTTGTAACTCAGTCGATGTGGATTCGACGAAGAACTTTTTTCCACCATCGTACTTGTAATTGAAGGAATTTTTTCCGGGAGAACGCTTTTTCGTTTCATTGTCAAAGAGAAAGGCACGTGAACATGGAAAGTTAAAGTTTTATCCGGTGAATATGGCTTGGCGAATCGTCAGAAAATTAAGATAATCTTTTTCTTACTTAAAGTATTTCACAATTAATTCCTCACACGGAATTATATATAAATTTGTTGGCGTTTCATAGGGGTGTGTAAAGTAACGTATAGCGATTACATTAAATCACTGGCGATACAACACCAATACACATAGATTAAAAAATCTATCCTCCCTAAATCTGGTAAACAGGTACATTGACCAAATTTAATTAAGATAATTAGGTAGATATAAACGAGGCAACTTTAATCGTATTAACTTCCGTCGAATGGACGAAATTCGTACAATTGCGCTCAACGTTTAAACGATCAGGATCGTTGGATCGATCTGGTGAATTCCGTACGAAGCAACAGCTCGTTCCAGCTACGGTGCACCGATCTCGTTTCACGGTTACTCCCTGAAAGGTTCGCTTCAGGGTCAGGTATTCGCGTATGTGACACAGTTTATCGAATAATAGAATCGTTGAAAATTTCCTGCGGTTTCCTTTCGTTTCAAACTTAATCGTATAAAGCAGGCGGTTGAAACAATGTCGGGGACACGTTTCTCGGTGGATCCAGACACGTTCCGGGGCTGGAATAATGACAACTTTAAATTTACACCGTCGTCACGACGATTCCCTTTCGTGTTCGATTCTTTCTATTGTCGCAGGGACACGAATCGACGTGGCTCTACGAGGAACAATGGCAAAGTTATCTTTTCTGTGTGTAACACGATGACACTATTCTTACGTCCAAAATCAGTCGAACGTTCGCGACATCTTTACCTGTTGCGAATTATATGTCGCGAAGAATCTCTTTTGTTTCAAATCGATACATCCGTATTTCTTGTCTTTTAACCTTTAAGTCGACTATTCTGATCTTTTTACAGCTATTAGGTTGGCCAAAAAATTCGTGCGGGTTTCAACATGTGAATAAAAAACGATTTTTTTTTCTTTTTTACAAAAGGAAATATTTTCATTCGAGCCACAGGGAAATACGAAACCCGTTCCTCAGTCGGGTCTTATAAACTTCAAACAATCGCCACGAAAAATTCCACCGGTTCGCCTGCATTTTAAATCAACGCCCAGGTCGTAGACTCTAGATCCTAGAGTCTGGAGCCACCATCGGAGGAAGTTTTTCTCGCGAAGAATACACTTTCGCGACTGGAAATCTGTTAAATTGTTAACGCGACGAACCTAGGGTCGAGGCAATAAATTGTGCGATCTTCATCTGAAAGCCGACGCGAGACACGATGTGTACATAAGAGAACAAGACAACCCGATGCTGGTGCCAAGACTTCAAGCGACTAAATCGATATTAAAAATTCCATTAAACCACTATCTCACAATATCGCTATGAAACTTTTTCATTTCTTCGTGTTTTCCATTCTTTTATATCGCTTCCATTGTAAACGGTCTTTAAGCCACCGGTTGCCACGAAGGCACTCCAGCGTTCTAAATATTTCAACACGAAGGGAATATCGAATGGCGCGTCGCGAGCAGCGAATAAAAGTTACGCGAATTTATTACCATTTCGGACATAATTGGCGGTTATTGCGATTCCCGATGGGTCGGAGTTTATTCCGGCAATTTAGTTCATGGAATTTTACGACTGAGTCTCAGGACCAGCCTTCGACTTCCGGCGAACGGGTCAGGGAATTATTTAAGAACGAACGATCACCTCTGCTTCGTATTTCGCGTTCTTCTTGCGTTCCTATTGATTAATGGACAGGCGCCGGGTGTTTGAAGGCCGAGAGAAATTTTAATTAATATCAAAGAAAGGCTGCGTGTTGCATGTTTTTCG
Source organism: Ctenoplectra terminalis (assembly GCA_019453375.1). Classification (NCBI taxonomy): domain Eukaryota; kingdom Metazoa; phylum Arthropoda; class Insecta; order Hymenoptera; family Apidae; genus Ctenoplectra; species Ctenoplectra terminalis. The sequence goes on along the minus strand of SMSQ01025863.1, from coordinate 542,543 downwards.
ATTACCAAAGTTTTGTTCGTTTCTTGTTCGTCGTGAAAAAGGGTGTGAAGAAAGGGTGCTTCCTTTGAAAAAGTAGAATAGCCTGTGGGAAGTGTTGAAAGAAGGGGTATACTGTGAAAGTTGCGAACGAGGTGGATAATTTTTTTTTTGTTTGTTTGAAAGTTTGCTCAATTTCTTTTTACAAAACGTTGTACTTTGTTTCGATAAAAAGTAGCGTTCTTTAAATATTATCACTTGAATTTTCAAGAACAGTTTTTTAATTTTCAACGTCATCGAAAGTATATACTTTATTTACTTTAGATAATAAAATTTATTAAAATTTTTCGTTTAAGATCGTTTGGAAGTCAACGCAATAATCTTAACAGTTGATAAGCTTCAGAACTAACTTCTCTTCGACATCTTTTTTATATTGAAATAAATAAAATACCCTGTACAGCTATAAGAATGATGCAAAACTAAAATATGTCTTTAAAATTCAGATAACAAGAATTATCGATAAAGTACCACCGAATTTTTCAATATCGTTACATAATATATTCAATAAAGACGACAGGAAATATTTTCGCTGCAATTTAGCAGAGAATGCCATTCACTGGAGGGTGCTTGACTTCCCAAGTTAAAATTTTTCTCTCTCACTCTTTCTCTGTCTCATTCGATCAAGTTTTTCCTTCGAAATTTAATCTCGAAGGGTCGTCGACTGTGGTGTGCACGTTCGGAAGAGCACGCGGCTTGTTGCCGAACGTGGAAAATGAGGATCCGTCGAAACAGACGGCGACCACGAGGACACGTTTGCTTAAGGAGATCAGAATGAAAGTTTACCAAGGCATCCAGCGTGTCAGGGGTTCCTAAATAAATTTGTTTTTATCCCCTGCAGAGTCTTACAGATCGCTGTTGGCCTTCTGCCCTTCCTGGTCGTCCATTTTCCTCCCTTTCTTCGCTAGGACGCCTCTTTTGCTCGTTACATCGTTTTTCTTGAAAATCCTTACAACTGTAGCGATTGTTTCACATTTTATACGGCCTATCTTTCGTCGAGGGGAAAGATAACGTACGAAATGTTGATTGTTTCTGCTTCGTCGAAATAAATTGCGGTAGAATACGGAGGGATAACCTCTTCGGAGAGTCAGTCGTTGGGAATTCATTGGTATCGATCATGTTCGGTCAAAAGTCGAGTTAAAGGAAGGATGTTTCGAAATATTTTACTACTCTCGTTTATGTAAAACTAGAAGAATCGGAAGATCGATAGAAAATTGGGATTTCTATGTTCTAAATGCTCTTTTCAATATCAATTGAAATTCGTCCATTGGGAACACGACACTCTTAACAACGGAAAGCCGCCCGATAACGCGAATTCAGTCAACATTCGAGATGCAACTCGCTCTAATCACAACCAAACCACCACGCACAATCCCTTTCCTCGTCGGCATTATGTGCACGGGGATCATTGATAATTAATCGCGTTTGACTATTCTCGTAACGTTGTCTACCCCTAATTAGCTACAGCGAGCGCATAAAGTTAGCCGCTTTAAAATTGCATACCCACAAGTGACGCATTCTCCCAAGCGCTTGTTTCGTTTGGGGAAATTCGAACAACCCTGGTTTCGACCTCGTGCAGCCATTTTCCCACTGCGTTTACTTTTATTTCCCCCTTTTCTCCTCTTTTCATCGGTTAACACGGCAAATAAGAACGGAACGAACTCGTTTTCCTCTCTATTTTTGTTACCGTCACCGGAATGGTCTCGTTCGTTCGTTCGGACAACCTGGGTGCAGCTACAGAAAAATGGCGAAAATACTAGCCCTAAACAATAAAACTCGATAGAATTCCACACGACGTATCCAGGAATCGTTGAAAAGTTTTTATTCTCTCACAATTGATCGCTGATGGCGAACTTTTGATTCTGTGACTCTGGTAGAATTAAGAAGCGAGAAGGTAAGGTAATGGAGTAAAATTCTGATTATACGAAGTTGAAAAATGAAAGGTTATTGTCGACAGTGAATGCAACTGTTGCAGTTAATAAGATATAATCTTGGAGAAGATTTAGAGTAACATTGCGTATTCAAAACGCTCGAGAAGCTGCTTCGTTCTTACCTTGAAACGAATTAAATTCTATTCGCATGTTTTTACGCAGTTCGTGTGATGTAAATCTGAAGGTTGTAATTTTTAATTTTTCTGCGCTTCAATTTTCGATCCAACACATCTTGCGCGACGAAGCGTTTCAATTAACTCGCGAAAAACACGGTCTCAACAATGGTTCCCTGTAATCCTACGTTTTCCGCGAATTATCATGCAGCAGCGATGTTACACGATCTTGTATAATTCCACATAGGTTGGGCAAAAGGTTCGAGAATCTGGTGTATTCTCCAGTTAGTTGCGTGTTGTCTCTGGATTTCGACGAGGTTTTCGGATGTTCTTGAAGCAAGAAAAGCCTTTGTATGGAAATTCAACGCCGGCCAATGGAATTTGCAAGGAAGTGATAGCACCTAAGCGTCGAGCAAACAGGTCGCTCGAATGCTTTTGCCGCGACGCTTTGGAAAGTAGCGGTGGAACCGACGACGCTCGACTTTGGTTTACAGGGTTGGAGTTATTGTGTGAGTTGTGGTTGCTGGTGAAACTAGATTGAGAACGGAATTGAGAGACCGTGTTCTGTTTTCGTTCCTATAAGGTACAGAGCACTTGTTTTTCTAGAATTTTCGTCGTAACGTTAAACGATAATGCTAGGAAAGATTCTGGTGTTATGAAATTTTAATAAAAACCAGCGCGTCCTATTTTCGCAGATTAACAAGCACAATTGCTCGTTTACGCGGCATCTTTTCTCCGCCTTCTTCTATCCCATTTTCCACTCAATGAGCTGATGCGATCCTTACATTTAGAGCTTCATATTTCCTCGCGTTTCTCGGTAATTGTCTCAGCCAACGATGCCGACTATGAGAAGCGGATAAAAGATATCATATAAACGATCTCACGTTATATCTTCTACAGTCAGGCAGAGCGACTTTCATCGTTTCATATTAGTTAAATTTTTACAGACTCACGAATCAAACTCACGCATCTGTATCTAGATTATCATCACCTCGGTATCGTTGTGCCGACCAGAGTTTGAAAGGTCACCGAGGCGGAGAACATCTCCTCGTCGAGTAGACACAACGCAGAGTCGGTTCTGCGAAGCATATGCCCGCAACTTGTATCCGTTCGAGGAGGCAAAGTGTTCCCATCCATTCGGGCTTAAGAGTTTTTTCCGAGCTTGCGGTGGTTTTAGGTGAAAATAAAAACAGTAGTCGGATAGCACGCTAAGCACAGCGCGAAATAAAACATTGTTTTTGTTGCATAATTTGGAATCTACAATTTAAACCGCGCGTCTTCTAACCTTCTCACCGTCGTTATCTCGCTAGATAAAACAAACTTCTCAACGGTGTCGTCGTGTCAACGTGGTCGCATCGTCGCGCCTCGGTTCAGGACAAAGAAAACTTTCGTTCCTGTTCATCCTACTCGCGTTGTTCCGCCTCTGAAAAGGAGCAATCAGAGAGGCAAATCGCGCGAGGAATCTTGTCCCGATCGTTAAGCCGTCCGCGACGGTGTTGCAAATCCTCGAGGTCTGCGATTATCCGTTCGCAGGACGTAGCAAAGATAAGAGATAACGAGCGACCGCCTATTCTAGGAACGAGCACGCGTTCCTCCGAGCGGTTGCCGTTTGCAGGCCGCCATTTGCATAGCCGCCACTCGGTCTACGAATCGCCTACCGCGTTGTCAAAGCCGGACCATTACCGTTTGTATTCACGCCAGAATCCCCGGAGGACAGGCATTAAATCACCCTCTACGATGACGATTTGCTCGTGACTCGTTGATTTACCGTTGAAACATAATCTTCTTCGAATACTAAACGCTTTTAAGTATGTTTCTTCTCTGACATTAACCCCGTTACGATCCTTGGGTCACTTTCGACCCAATCGAGTCTTTCTTTCGATACAAAATTTCCTAATTTTCAAAAATATATAAAATATTATATATCTTATGTATCTTATTGTCTTTGTTTCAATTCTGTATTAAAGACACATTTTTATCAAAATTAATAATTTTTTTTCAGTGAATCGAGAGCACGTTTGAATCGAAAAGAATTTGAGAACCATAGCAGGGTTAAAAAAAAATTTCTGATCTTGAGAAAACCAAATCTTTGACATTGAATTAAAACGAAAAGTTATTAAATAATTCTTTACGTTTGTTTGAAAATTAGAAAAATTTTTAATAAAAACGAAACACGATTGGGTCGATAAAGATTCAAAGACGGTAACAGGATTAAGTTTCAAACTAGGAACATCGAGAAATATAAGAAAGGACACTCAAGTTTTCCACCTTGATTTCTTCGAGAAATTTCTTTGCCTGGTTGGTCGCTGATTTAATTGTCGCATCGATTCCTCGATTAACCGAATCACTCTGGACGATCTAGTTAAAAATGTCTATCGTAGAACCGTTCGATTCTCAGGTAATTCAAGACCGTTCGTCTAAAACGGGATGTTCCATCGAATTGCCCTGCGTCGTTCGATAAAATGGAATCGTCCGATCCGTGTTTTCGCGAGCGTCTGTCAGAAGCTAAGCGTTTTCATACCTTTACCGAAAAATTCCCAACACTCGTCGCCGAATCTGGGAAATTCCAACGAATTCAGCGATACTTTAATTAATTCCGACAACTTTTTTTTTCCGTTCAGGAAACGCGCAGCACTCTTGGGACACTGAAATATAGGGCATATCGGAGGACAGATTGAAACGAGAGGCGAGAGTATACGCGCAATAATACCGACGAGAGCCATTGTCTCTTCTCTCTAGCAGTCGCTCTCTGTTTTCGAGCTTTAAAAATACATTCTATTAACGATCCAGCGAAACGTGGTTCTTTTTTTGGCGCCAAAAAAGTAATAAAAAATTCCCGCGACGCGATGACGGTGAAAAGAATCAACAAATAGTAGAAAGAATGATTGAAAGCGTCCTTTTTTCCTTCTTCGAAACAAGCTTCGCGCGGTAGAAGGTTTCCAGATTTCTTAATTTAGCGGGAGCTTTGAAACGGTCGAACGATCGAAACCTGGCTGTTTTGGATACTTCTTCGAGACGATATTGCGAAATAATTCGCGCATCGCGAGCGTCGTTGACGGTAATTTAAAACTGGCAAAGCATGACCACTCGAAACTGTTTGGCCCGCCGTGAAATTGGCTTCGCAACTTTCGCCCGGTGACTTATAACTTTGTTAACAACCGGAAGTTTTCTTCCGTTACTTCGAGGCAACTTCGTCGCTCCGACGTGATCCCCCGTAGATCCTTGGCTTCGTTGTTCCGATAAGTTAAACACCTCCTTTGATTGCGTTAACCGTGGTTAATTTTCGCCGCAATATGCTTTTCTCGTAGACAGTTTCCCAAGCTTTCGATAAACTTTAAAAGTTGAAAAAAAAAAATGTTCGAATTTTAAGTTCTCTACTAGTCGCGTGGAAAGTAATTCTAAGATTCTAGGTTAAAAGTTTAAAAATATGCAACATGGTATAAAATTTTTTTTTCTAAGTTAGGTATTTATGAGAGTTACAGCAATTTCCAACGAAGTTCCGACTAATTTTCCCGAAAACTAGCTCGACGCTTCTGAATTGTCGCTCAGTCTAATACCAAGTTTCTCCAACTACCCGTGAATCTTTCGCTAAGCGAGCCAATTTCAACTTTTCTTACATTCTACACGTTTCACCTTATCCTCGCTCCTTTCACTCGTAAGATACAACTTGAAATCATTGCAAACGAAGCGTTTATCTACCCTTATTCATATTTGCTCGCAATCTTTTTTAATAACGATCAGATATACGAAACATGAGCTACCAGGAATAGCCATTCAAACCTTGAGAATATCACTCGAGCGAATTCTCAAATGAACAAAATCGACGGCGACTTTGCTATAAATTATCGATAAATCGAAATCAAAGGTAATATAATTTACCAGCATATTATGCATTGACATCGATCGAATTATCGCCGGTGACGTGGACGGTTTTTTTCGTTAAAATATTTTGCCCTCGATGAATTCACCCGTTATTTTCACCGAACTGGAACACGGTTAAGAGCCACGGATTATTAATAGATATTAATTATCGCTGCAATTTCCTTTTACACTTGTATCCGTACCAGTCATCGCACCCGACGCTATTTATTAATCTTCCAAGGAAGAGGTTGGACGGTTTAATCCTTGCGCCGCAAATAGCATCCGATTTCTATTTAATTCCCCTCGAACGTGCATTTCGCCATAGCGGTCCTAAATGTTTGCATGAGTTTTGTATGTTTGATTCTATATTAAAAATTGGTCAATTTATTTAAATGAATTAATCGTTCGTGTTCAATCGAGAATAAATTATTTCGATGAAAAAGAACTTATCACCGATACGTTGTGGTTTTTATGCGAATGGTTGTTACACGTGTTCTTTTAATCTGATAGCTTACACAAATTGTTAATTAATATATATATATTGTCACCTCTTGATCTATCCAAATGTCCAGTTTCGCGTGCACTCGTTTTTTCTTTTGTTAAAGCGAACACGAACCGAAAACAAATTTATTCACGTTATTTACAATACATCGGTGAAAGTAATTATACCACGGAACCGAAAGTCAAGAACGACGACGTGTCCGCTACCGTCCGTGGTTCTCGCGATACTCTCTTTGTAAACACTTTTCCGTGACTTCAGCTCCGGTCAAACAACTCGACACCGCTCGATTGTGAGAGCTCGTGTTATCCCTGATCGAACGCTGAAGGTTTATTTACAGTGTCGCAACAATATGTGTATGCCTTTAACATTAACAATTTCGCGGAGTTACTTAAAGCACTGGTTCTTTGAAAGGTAGCTATCTACGTTCACCGTTGTACTCGTAGATATTTATCAAGAATAATTATAAGAAAGGAAATAATAATGACAAAAGGAAGAAAGCATTCCTTCTTCGAGAACTCCTTTTAGAAGGCCTATGAAGAGTAAGGGAACTGTATAATGCGAAGCACTGCTTTCAAAATTACAACGCGCTTGCGAGTCTCGTAGCATCGTAATATGTTCTCCTTTCGAAGCGACTTCTCTGAAAACCTCGTAATACTGTCACGATTTTTGATACGAGCCATTTACGGTATTTTTCTGGGACAATTATACCGGAGGGTCTGCGAAAATAAAGATCTTATCATGTGTTTGTTACTCGGGATGAAAAATAGCCGACTGTCTCTGAATTAAAACGAGGGAAACGTTCCGAACTCCTCCACTTATTGATTTTTTCTACTGAAATTCCAACATGTTCAACGTTCCTCGACTCTGATACCGTCAAGCTTATTCTTGTAGGGCTACTATCCAAAATACACCCTTAATCTTGACGTATCATCGTCCCATGGATTCATCTTGGAATAAACGAAAAACTAACAAATCTTTTTCGTCCCAAAAATAAAACGCTCGCTTTAAAACGATTTATAAAAAAAAATCTGTAAACAATTAAAAAAAAAAACAAAAATAGTAATCGGCAAATCGATACAGCACCTCTTGTAGCCACGCCTTTGAAGATAACCGAAAATGTTCGTCGGTAACAGGAGGGAAACGAGAGAAACGCTTGAATCACAGTTCTATCGGTTGGTCGTCGATCAGCCACGCTACAACTCGACATGTGGCGAAAAACGGATAATAAATAAGAGGTGTTCGAGTTATCGATCTCCAGCGATGATACGCTCGAACGATGCACGGGTTGTCGACACGGCGGGGTGTTAGAAAAATTGTTCTTGCGTTAACGCCGCACAGAGCTAGAGAGAAGCGATGGAAACGGAAGAGGGGCAGCATGTCCGTAACATCGACAATCGGATTATAATGGCATCGACGATTGTGCGCTCGATTGTTCCGATACACTCGATACTTGGAGAGATTTTCGTTGTTACGACAGCTCCGCTCGATTCTGTCGTCTGTCGCCCGACCGGAAACCCTGTTTAACCTTCCAGACTTCTGCGAGAGCTCGCAACTTTGCTCTTCTTCGCAAAGGGTTCTTGCGGTTCGGGATGCTCCAAGCTTCCGGAACGGAGTTGATGTATCTTTGGAAAGGATCGTTCGACGTTTCTTGGCCGTTGAGGGCGTAATGGTATTGGAATGGGTTTCATTTAAATTGCATAGCGTAGATTTGAAGTTCGTTGAAGGAGCGCGTTTGCAGAAGTGGTCTGAGTTAACACATCGACGACCGCTGTCAGATACACGTGATTTCGTGAGCCAACGCTTATCGGCCGCTGTCACGTGCGCCTAACTTTGCACAGGTATTTTATATAAGGCGTAAAGAAGCCGTTTCTTGACGTCATTTCCCATATTTATATACATGATATACGCTGTGATATAGCTCGCTACAATATTATTTTTGCATGGCGGTACGTACAGCGGTTCGGACAAAAGTGCCTTTGCGTTGCTATGCCGATTCGGCGTACGATTGGAACAACGCAGGCCGGGAAAAATCCAGGGTGGATCACCCTACCAGGGTAAGCTGGGTGGTTTTGCCTTCAGGACTTCCAAATAGGAAATTTCTTATAGTATACCAATACATACCAAAGCTTATAATGCTTTTTTTTATTAATAGTCATATCGTGACTATTGATTATGGAACGAATAATTGCGTAAATATCGCTGGCGCCAACCTAACGGCGATGCGAAGAATGTGCAGTCGTTAAAGTGTTAAGCTGATAAATTAATGGATTACGAGAGTTACGAGCATCGAATATTTTCACTAATTTTTTTATATATTTTTGTTTGAAGAAGGTCGATGATCACTTGTGGCGACTTCTTTCTTTGGAAGTTTTAGTTCCGTTCCAATTTCTATCGCTTCTTTGCAATAGTTCTTCGAATCTCTGACGCAAAAGCGCTTTCCTCCAAAGAGGATTTCAGTGATTAGCTTTCGCTATACTTGTTTAGAAATATTTCTACTCGGTCGCATGAAACGGTAAACACGAGTTCCGGAGTAAAGTCGAAAATCAATATATTTGAAGGAGCAGCTTGCAGCGATGGCAATTGTCGTGTCGATGTCACCGATCTGCCGGAAATTCTTGCAACACAGTAAAGCATTATTCTCTTGGTGTTGCACACCGCAATCCCTGTAAGCGGATTCGGTCAGCGGTGCTTGTTAAATGCGGATTGTGAAATGATGATCCAATACTCTTGCCTGTTGGTGTGTCTGTTATTTAACAATTTACATTTAACAGGAATTGCTTTCAATCTTTCGTGGATAGACTTCTTCCGCCATACAATGGCTGCAAAAAATATTTGCGCATCGTTCCACTTATTTTGAGATTCAGATACTAATTAACTAGATTAAAGCACAAATGTTTTCATCACTTTCAACGAACTGTTATATACTCTAGCAATTACCGGAAAGAAAAACGCACGGTTTATCGGTTTATCTCGCAGACCAGGGTTAATTAGTGGTCCACGAAAACGAAGTTAATCCGTCGAATTAGTTTTTCGTAATCCACTCTACAGAGCGGAAGATAGACGCGTTCTATTACACAAGATGAGACTCCGTCCGCGCGACCCAACCACCGCGAGTATATAATTACGCCAGCGACGATTACTCCGCCCTATTTAATCCTAGAACCCTTTTGCCCCGAGCCATTCGTTCTGATATAACGAAAGCCATGCCGAGGAACAACGCTGTCCAAACCTATTTCTCGGGATCACGGTTAACCGTTTCTTTGGGCGAACCTCTGCATTCCGCTTGGATGAAAATCGAAGATTCAGCGTAGATCGCTCGATACGGGGTTTTATAAGTCTCGTGAACGTTATGGGGTGAATTATTCGAGCTTTTAATCGTCGTTGAGACAGACGCTTCGGGACGATCGAGGTATCGACGAATGGTGCCTCGTTGGAGAAGCACGGAAAAGCTGGGGGATAACGACGACTTCTTTACTGTGTTTATTTTGTTGGCTGTTTCTATCGAGAGGATAGAATTTATTGCGAAGCACAGGCTGGACTCTTCGAAACGTTGTGAAGTGTTAGCACAGGACTCCGTTTGAAATTTGAAGAGTGGTATTAAATTCTAGTATGAAATTGTGAGGTACCAAGTAAAAGGTTACTCAAGTTAATGACTTGTCCTGATTGAACAGTAATAATTGAGCGATGATACCGAAAAGTAGACGGAGTCTCGTGTAATTTGCATAAAAAATAGTACCGGTGAATTTTGAATAATGCATCGCTAGAAGACGAGCCCATCCTCGAATTATCGATCAATCTTGTTAACAGAGAGTATATTCCTGAAACTTGCATCCATCCGTTATCGAGTGTAGGATAACTACGCGTATGCATTAACATTAACGTCGATATTTCTTCTCATAATTTTCAAATAACTTGCATGAATATCGATACTCCCACCGCTAATAGGATGAAGTACACGCGTGCTCGTCGAATATTTGTAATAACGAGCTACGCTTTTAAAAATCAAAGCATGGTCTTCCGTTCGAACATCGATGAATTTAAAAAAAGAAACTGGAAATCTGATATTGGCGGGGAATAAAATGAATGAAACTTCAACGGATTTCCAACAACGCGTGAAATCTGTTGGCGAAAAATTTCAATATTATCAGCCTGGAGGAACGTTGAAACTTGTGCGTGTGCAAAAAATTATAAAAATGTTCTCTTGCTTTTTTTTTCCTCCTTCGAAGGAGCATTGATCGAAAATCTTCGTGTTTCTACACACTTTATAGGTTGTCAAACGGTCGTTCGATAATTCGTGCTTTCTCGTTTNACGATACGAATTCAAGAACATTTGACTGACGAATAGCGAAGATTTTAAAAAGCAAAGTTATAAAAGCCTGCGAAGAAAAGTCGTATTCCTGTTTAACATATTTTAATAAAATCCATTAATGATTTGTAACAAATTATTTTTTTAAATTGATACCGTTGATGCTCGAAAACGAACGACGTCTGAACGAAAAGTTCAGCGTCGCTCCGCAGGGACTGACGTAGCGCTTAACGCGTTAACAATGAAAAGCAACGATTCTTTCGAATTTCTCGGCGAATTTCAATCAGAACAATCTGTGCAGGTGTTTGCATGGAGATTGTCAGAATTGACTCGGTTGTCAAACTTATCCATCCGGGTATACGCAGATTAACTATTCCGGGCCTCGAACCCGACGAATTACGATTTTCCAACGAACTTCCGCGCAACAGACGTACGTTCAGACACAACTTTTCTCCTCGATGACCGATGAATCCCCCGAGAACGTCTGCTCGGGGAAATGAAGTTGTCGCGGCGAACGAATTACGCCCGAGTCTCGGTAACTCGAGTTCCCGCCATTCCTTCTAGGGTTAAATCGATTCTAGCTAGTTGGATTCGAAAGAAGGCGGTTTTCGTCACGAGTGGAATTCGAAAAATTGTGTGTAAAAAAATTGTGACGTGATTGCTGATCTTAAAAGATCGAAAATCTTCAAATTTAAGACAATTATAAGAAGCTTGTTTTCCTTTAATTACTTCCCAGCCCTTTCTATTCTTGTCACGTCGTTATGAATAAGAAAAAATGTATTGCTTGTAGAAGCAAATTTCAATTTTGCAAGAACAACCTCACAATGATCTACTGCTTTTTTTTTTTCGACGCCATGGAACATTAAACAAGTTTCTCAACGACGACAACAACGAGCCGTGTCCGTTGAGCTCGTTCTTAATTACCGGTGGTCATCGATCTGTCGAGTTTCATGTAAACAGAGCTACCATTTCCGACTCGCGTCGCTTCTTAAACCGCTGTTCTCGCTGCAGTCGTCGTTGAGTGCTTTTTCTTGCCAGAGGGACGAGTAACCCGATTGCCCTCGCGGCGGCGTTCTTCTTCGGCTGCAAGCCACCCTCCTTCGCTCTCCCCGTTGCCCTTCGATCTAAGTAACGATCCCCGAAGCCGACCGATTTATTAGAGCGCAACGACGAGAAGACGAGCGAACGCTGGTAAATAAATTGAATAGACTCGAGAAAGACGGACGAGAGAAAGGGATTTCTTCGTTTCCAATAGTTGCTTCTCGTAGACTGGACTCGGCGATTTCACGCGGACGTTTCGACGCTGTTACTCAAACTCAATTTGTTATTTTCATCCCGCTTTTAAACCGAGGCTAATTAATAGGATGACAGTTTTTGTTAAACAGCCCGGGGAAAAGTGTTCGACGCGGTTAATTCAACGAGTGGACCGGTGCTTAATTAAAAGCTTGTTCTCCGAGGTCGAATGTTTAGCGTGCTCCTGTTTTCGTTTGCTCTCGCTCAAAGAGCGTGCCTCCTCAATGCAGTTCGCTCGAATTGTTCCCCATTGCCCTCTGTATTCTGTTGCGTGCACGAAGATGCAGAAAAGCGTGCGCCTCGTGTTCCTTTGCAGACGCGAAGATCTCCGTTTAATCTTTCCACTCGTCCATCCGAATCCCGGCTCTATTGATCCCGTCTCGCCATTAACGCGGAGAAAACGAAGCGTGATTTCGAGAGAAAAACCGAGAGAGGAAATAGGAGATGAGATTTTGATGTGCCACGTAAGACGTAAGCTTTGAAGGAAAAGTGACATGTGCATCGTTTTTTTTTTTATTATCGATATGATTTGTGGCGTGAAGGAATTATTGCGATTGAACGACGGGTTTGTCGAGAGAGAAGTTTTGTTCGGAAATCATAACGTTCCAATGGAAGATACCTTTTTTGAAAACCGATTAAACAACTTCTATTTCATCGGATCAGGATTGTAGTAATTCGGTATTAAGTTTCAGTTAGTTCTAACAATGACAAAATGGAATCGAAACAACAACTTCGAGTAACGAAACGCGTTTACAGTGTACTTTGATTGTACGTAACAATACTTGCACACCAAGACTCTGGAATTGTGATTTATTTACGACGATTCTTTTACACTCGCCGAGCGTAAATTTAGTTACAATTTCGATCCAGATGAAAAACTTCGACTCAAGAGTGTTCAATGCATCGAAAGCCAAGCTTAAAGATTGAATTTCGATGGACGGTCGATGTAAATGAAACTCAAAACCCGAAGAATCTGCAGCAACGGGAACCGTTCTTGGCTTCTAAAAGGGAGGAAAAAACTGCATTACCCTGAAAAAATTTTAACTGGATATACATACGCCGAGCCAGCGTAGGATATAGTATTAAAAATTTATCTTGAAACCATGGACCAAAGATACGTTTTCTCAAACCTATTCATACTTTTTTTTTTTCATTTCTTCAACNTTTTCTTGCCAGAGGGACGAGTAACCCGATTGCCCTCGCGGCGGCGTTCTTCTTCGGCTGCAAGCCACCCTCCTTCGCTCTCCCCGTTGCCCTTCGATCTAAGTAACGATCCCCGAAGCCGACCGATTTATTAGAGCGCAACGACGAGAAGACGAGCGAACGCTGGTAAATAAATTGAATAGACTCGAGAAAGACGGACGAGAGAAAGGGATTTCTTCGTTTCCAATAGTTGCTTCTCGTAGACTGGACTCGGCGATTTCACGCGGACGTTTCGACGCTGTTACTCAAACTCAATTTGTTATTTTCATCCCGCTTTTAAACCGAGGCTAATTAATAGGATGACAGTTTTTGTTAAACAGCCCGGGGAAAAGTGTTCGACGCGGTTAATTCAACGAGTGGACCGGTGCTTAATTAAAAGCTTGTTCTCCGAGGTCGAATGTTTAGCGTGCTCCTGTTTTCGTTTGCTCTCGCTCAAAGAGCGTGCCTCCTCAATGCAGTTCGCTCGAATTGTTTCCCATTGCCCTCTGTATTCTGTTGCGTGCACGAAGATGCAGAAAAGCGTGCGCCTCGTGTTCCTTTGCAGACGCGAAGATCTCCGTTTAATCTTTCCACTCGTCCATCCGAATCCCGGCTCTATTGATCCCGTCTCGCCATTAACGCGGAGAAAACGAAGCGTGATTTCGAGAGAAAAACCGAGAGAGGAAATAGGAGATGAGATTTTGATGTGCCACGTAAGACGTAAGCTTTGAAGGAAAAGTGACATGTGCATCGTTTTTTTTTTTATTATCGATATGATTTGTGGCGTGAAGGAATTATTGCGATTGAACGACGGGTTTGTCGAGAGAGAAGTTTTGTTCGGAAATCATAACGTTCCAATGGAAGATACCTTTTTTGAAAACCGATTAAACAACTTCTATTTCATCGGATCAGGATTGTAGTAATTCGGTATTAAGTTTCAGTTAGTTCTAACAATGACAAAATGGAATCGAAACAACAACTTCGAGTAACGAAACGCGTTTACAGTGTACTTTGATTGTACGTAACAATACTTGCACACCAAGACTCTGGAATTGTGATTTATTTACGACGATTCTTTTACACTCGCCGAGCGTAAATTTAGTTACAATTTCGATCCAGATGAAAAACTTCGACTCAAGAGTGTTCAATGCATCGAAAGCCAAGCTTAAAGATTGAATTTCGATGGACGGTCGATGTAAATGAAACTCAAAACCCGAAGAATCTGCAGCAACGGGAACCGTTCTTGGCTTCTAAAAGGGAGGAAAAAACTGCATTACCCTGAAAAAATTTTAACTGGATATACATACGCCGAGCCAGCGTAGGATATAGTATTAAAAATTTATCTTGAAACCATGGACCAAAGATACGTTTTCTCAAACCTATTCATACTTTTTTTTTTTCATTTCTTCAACATTACGGAATGGGTGTTCTGGCGAGAAATGGGCTATAAATTCACCGGTATCGCGAACTCTTTAAATAATTTTCTCGAAGCTGTTCAACGATTCCCTCGCATAGAACGGATCTCTTCTTGAGCAGACATTTTATTTGGTCCATATCTTCAAGCAATACGCTCTTCGATTCTCATAATGCAGACTTGTTACCATTTTCAAAACAGAGATTCGATCGGTAACACCGATGGACGCTTGATATTATCTCGATATTATTTTTATTAATAAACACATAGATTTTAACGCGTTGATTTGAACATCGAAACAACGGTTTACGAAGAACAAAGGCGCCAAGAATAACAGAAGCACGCTTTTTAAAGAATCGGATCAATCGACCAACGCGCGGGCCGTCTGCCGGTGAACAGGTTTTGGTAATTAAGCACGTGATTGTTCCGATTGATAGGCAATTGCAATTAAACAACCACATGCACCGCACATCGGCCATGGCTAGAAACCTCGAGCGCGTTCGAAAGAGGTCGATTCGCGAAAGAGCGTGTTTCGAATTATCGCGAAATGACATGAAATTTTCTATCTCTGTCCGATCGGTCGTACAACATACCGTTCTCGTTTGTTTTTCCCGTGGCATTCGTTTCGTCTATACAATAATTGGCTTCGAATGGTCCCATCTTTAACGAACCAGCGTGGATTTTTATCAGTTCTCCAGGTTTTCAATTACGAGGCGGATCTTCGATCGATTAGACGCCTCGTAGCGGCTCGAATAGATTCGTTGGAGACGGTAAAGCTGATCGTTGAACGGTATTCGATAATTAGCGGTTGAAAATCGTACAGGCGCACACGGATCGGCCGAACGATCGACGCTAATGACGATGAAACGGTGTGACGCGCGCGGCCAATTCGATTTCGATAATTAAACTCGATTTAACGAGACGCGACTTTTTAATACGAGCTCACGCGTACCTGGCAAACATTGATGATAACGCCGAACATAATGGGCCGCGTTTAATGATAGCTAATTACCAACGAACAGAGAAACGGGATGCTCGTAGTTCGAGAACTCGTGGATGTTCGATTGAAACGATGTAATATTACATAAAAGGTCTATAAAAATTGTAGAAGACGTCAATTTTCTAATATATAATTCTTTTAGAAAAGAAAAGCTGAACAAAGATATAAGAAAAGATCCTACACTAATTTCTTTTTTTATTATCTCTAATATTATCGATATACTTAAAAGTTATAATAGAAATAGAAATTTCAGCAACTAAAAGCTGCAACGAATTCTCATCACGAACACGTTTTCAAAGGCTGCAAGGTCATTAAAACTTTTGAAAGAAGAAAAAAAGGAAAGAGAGAAGGTAGACCGGAAGCACGTTCACGAACAAGAGAGAACCTACGACGAGTTTCCGCATTTCTGTTCAGTGTGAACAAATCGAAGTTGAGTAACGAGTGACAGAAGTTTGGTCGCGTCAAAGGAGACAGTCAATTGGCATCTTCTCGAGGAAATAAATGTCACGGCCCATTGAATGATTGTCATTCGAGTCGCGAACTGGCGCCGCGCGGGTGCATCGTCGCACGATCGAAGCAGGTGCACAAAGCCGTGGACCGGCGCCGATGCTCGACGTACCGCGAGAAATTCGATGCCACGATCTACTGGTACGGAAATCCGTGTTCTTTCATCATGGAGAAATTTCTTTTGAAAGTCTGTCAAACCTCTGAAACGGGAATGTCGTTCGAGTCATCCCGTGCCGGAAGACACGCTATTAGAGATTCACGACCAGGCACCGATGAGTCGAATCGTATCGAATAGGGATGATCGTTGGTTATAGGAACGAAGCATTGGTCAAACGACAATGTATGTTATGATGTTGTATGATAAACACGTGTGTAAGGTTGAATTCGATATACAGAATGGGTGAAAGGAGTTCATGATCTTTCGGTTACGGTCTTTTGAGCGCCTCAGCGATTTTCCGGGGCGCGAGGGATCGGAAGAATGAATAAAGGTTGACTTGGTTCGGGGGATATTGATGTATGTGCAGGAAGCTTTTGTCGAACTGGAACTGAGAACTACCACGCTAAGGTTGGAAAATATATACCCTTGGGTGTTTACGAGCGGGGATTTCCCCTTTGAAATCGGTTTAGGTAATAATTTATGGGCTGTGGAGGGTGCTTTGTTTAAATTCTTAACGATAGACCAGCGTACTATTGTTCAGTTTTTTGTTTCATCGATTACATGTTTTGTTGTCGCTTAAATTGGAAGAGCAATTATCTATCGATTAAAAGTCCATTCTACTTTGCACCATAAAATTCTTTTACCGAAGAGAAACTTGGAATAACTCTCAAGAGTCAAGATTCATCGGAAGGAACGACCCCGTAAGGGAAATAAAAAGTTCCAATCGAATCGATGGGCGTGTTCGAATAATTGCCAGGATGTTTTCGAAACTTTTCGTCGGTGTTAAATGGTTTCAGCCACTTTCGATCTTTCGAGGAACTTCGCTTCGTCACGACGGAAGGTCTCGTTACCTGAACCGGCGAGAATTCGATAAAACGCGAACAGACCTTCGAACATCCAGAGAAGTTTCGAGCCTTGATGAACTCCGGTTACTCACCTTCGCGCAATTCATCGAACATTTTCCTATTCGAGATTCCCTGAGTTCGATTGAAATTTTCGAGTTCGGTGAGATTTTGAGGGTTCGTGGCGCGCACCAGGCCGATTTCGAGCTGACTTCGCAAAATTTAGACCGTATTTTATGCCTTGGGATTAACCGAACGGTTCTAATAAACATGGTCGATGAAACTATTATATGTTCTAATTTGAAGTACTATTATTTTTATCAGGATTATTTCAATCCCTTTTTCAGCCGTTCAACGTCTTTATAAAAAGTTTTTTTCTACTTTCAAAAGATTGATGTGCGATCGTTTATCTTTCTTCTCCTTCCTAAATAAAAACAATAAACGAATGAAGTAGATACTTGAAACGATTCTCTTTCACGATTTCATAAAACAAATACTATTATCCAGTGAATGGTTTTACTACTCGTTCTCAAAGAATATTTGGATTTATACGGTTTTTGATCACATGTATTCAACATTCGCGAATCGATGCGCTGACTACGACGTGGTCGGTTTCATTTTGATCGTAAGAGGGTACAAAGATGGATTTCTTGTTAGACGAAAGCACGCTGATCCACGAATTTAGCACTGTCGATGGGAGATCAGCCAATCAGCTTTTTCGCTGGCCACCTGATCAATGAATAAACGAGAACAAGCGACTCGATGGGTCCGTGTTATAGCCCTTATTTCGGTTAATGCTCTTCGAGTGTTTCGGAATTTCGATCGTTTCCTGACATTTCCTCTCTGAAACGTTCTATAAAAGCGACTACGGTCTACTGTTTCTCGCAAACAAAAGACAAAGTTATGTACAGCGTACTCCATTTTCATCGCGTTTTCCTTTTTAACGAATTTATGATCGATGACAATTCTTTTTTTCATTATACAAAGTATTCCGAAATTATTTGAAACTCAATTTCCTGGAAAATAAAGTTTCTCGTGGAAACCTGTAAGTTATAGCATAACTTTTAAAGCACTCTGTACGATCACTATCAAACCCGATTATTCAACGATCGTATAATTCTGAAAGAATTCTTTATCGCTAACTCCAAGCACGTATTCCTTATTGATCCAATAAATCTTCGAAAAATCACGTTTGATCGGAAAAAAAAAAAATAAAAATAAAATAAAAACATGGAGAAAGTATAGTTATCGGACGATGGAATAATACGTATACATTATTAATTTAACAACGATCAGATCATTCAGTTTGTATCGCGTGCATTCGTCGTCGATATTCGTAGCTTGTACAGGGAGCAACGTTTACGATACTTCCGACCCGTATCCACTTTGATGAACAATCGTAAATCCACTCGTCCCTGGTACAGCGCGCACGAGTTCCGGAAGCTTGGAAATCTCGCAAACAGACCGGATAGCACGGAAGCGTATTTCTGGCATTCAATTAAAACCGTTCCGGCCAAGAAACTATTTCGATTTAATTTTTCAAAATTATATTTGCCAGAATAATAAAACCATAGTCACGAGACAGCGCGTTTACAAGCGCTTGTCGATCCCATAATTGTACCACTAATTACTACCAACAAGCTCTACACGTGAACTCGTCGACGAGGAGAATACAAGGCAGGCGCGAGAGCAGATTAAGATCGCGAAGGGCGCACGTGGGCAAAGATTCACCGCATCTTGTCGAATAACAAAGAGCCGGTGTAGTCTGCAAGGTATAGGGCGAGTAGTTATAGCGTGGCTCCGTTTGTTCGACGGTGCAACAAGTCGGGTTAACAGCTGTTTCCGCTGGCGTGCAAGAATCTACGTGCACGGTGCCATGGTGGACCGGGTTGGCCGCGGTCCAACTTCGTTTTACGAGTCGATTTACCGAACTTAGCTATTGTGTCCGTGAACGCCGCCGCGCCAGATAAGAAACGGCACGCGAGAATAACCACCGATTGTTTAGATCGGTGATCAAACGAATCTAAATATCTAACGTTATCCAAACACCCTGCGCGTCTGAAATGTAGACAATTTGCTGGCGACAGAAAGAAGCAGCGACGCAAAGACGAGGAGAAGTTCGTTAAAACTTTCCAAGAATCATTTTATCGTCGAGAATTACATTTTATGGTGTTAGGGTTTTTTTTTTTTTTTTTTAATTTTTTTAACGAAAGAATAATGGCAGAAATTTATGCAAACACAACATTATAGGTTTCGTAACGCGAACCATTACGGTCATATCTGATTGTCCGAGTGGAAACACACGCAATCGGGTTCGGTGCTGATTACGTCCGTAATGATCGGTCGACGATCAGATTGCAATGGAACGCGCGATCAATGAACGAGTGAAAAGTCAAGTTACAATCGCGAAGCGTTCCTGTGTTAGGCGGTGTATCAAAAATTCATGTTCCGTTTTAGCGGACCTGGTCGAACGAGTAAAGGGACGCAAGGTCGGGACTCGCGGAAAATTTGTCCACTTCGAATAATTAAGGCGAACGGTGTACCGACTCGAAAGACTCAATTTACGATGAAACATTCGGTGGAAGGCGAAGACTATAATTGATCCGCCGCTGGGTCGAGGAACCCCCGTAACGTACTCCAGTAGTATCTCGTGGAACGAGCACGGTTGAATTAAAATTTACTTTCTTCGGTACAGCGTATCGTTTCTAAATCATTTCTCTCGTTCAATCGATGAGACGTGGTTTTCCGAATCTGCGAAAATTTCCCTATACGCGACGTTGCGTCTCGAGGAGAGAATAGGAGAAAATTGGTGAAATAAATTGTCAAAACGTAAACGCTCGCGAAAGTCGAACACCGGATAAAATATTGGTCGTCGAAGGATGCCGAGAACGACTGTTGGAAACGCTTTCAGTGTGCAATGCTTACCTCAGGAACGTAGGCAGAGCTTTGTAAAGTGAAAAGCTTCGGAGCAAGGTTTGAGACATGCACAGTGGTTGCCGTTAAGGACCCGTTCAGGTCCTCGTTGCGTTCGCTCTTTCCCTTCGAACCCTGTGTCCTTGGCCTTGATTCCTTCACCAGACACCGTGCGAATCACTTCTCGGAGCACCCGCGAGACGAAGCGGCATCGATGAACAAGCGGCAAATTTCTTTTTTTTTTCCTCCGGTTCAACCAGAAGAGGCTAAAGTACTTTCTCCGGAACGATCCTGTCGACCTTCCGACACGGTCGCACCTACGACGTTCTCTTTGCAGTCGTTCCCGCGAAGTACGCGTAGTTCTCTCATTGATCTCGCGACATCAGCCACGCGATTATCTACACGAGGCTGTGACCGAGACGAATCACCGAGCAGCAGAGAAGCGACGCCGGTGCGAAGCGCTGACTGAACCACTGGCAAACCACCGAGGGGTGGTCCGTATCGCGCGGAGGTCCCTCTTCTCTCTCTCTCTCTCTGATGTTTTCCTTCCACTCTCTCTTTCTCTCTCTTTCACTTCCCTCCCCTCTCATCGCCCTCCCCCCTCTCGACCACCCTTCCTCTTCTTTACCCCCTTCCACTCTATTTCCCTCAGTATTTCTGTTTTACTCGTTCATCCCTTTTCCACTCCCTTACGTTTCTGTACTCGGGCTTCTCACGTTCTTCGCGTACTTCAGCCTCGATACCATCTTCGTTTCTTCCGTTTCCCTTTGACTCCAGCCGCATCTTATTCCCTTTACTCGCTCTTTATGGAGTAGCTCCTCTCTGTCTAGCTCTTCCACCAGCTGCCTTTCCTCTTTCCTGTTGCTCCTACTCCCTCCCGATCCCATCCGTCCTTTCGTCCCTCTAACTAGCCCTCTCCGTTACTCTTCGTTGCTCTCGATTGCTCCGTCTCCCTCGATCTCCACCCTTCCTCGCTTTCCTACCCTCGTTGCCACTTCTGTCCACGTTACAGCGTCGGCATAACGGCGTACACACACGTTACAGAAGGTGGCACAGGTCGCCGCGATCCTACGATCCTGCGCGCTACCGTTAGGTGCATCGCCAGCTCTCCTGCAGCTGGCCCAGGTTTAGACCAGAGTGCTTCATATTTGATGCGAGTAAATGTACGATCGTTCGATGTTTTTCCGAGTCCGGCTCGAGCATACCTGCACCCCGATCGAATTTAATTACGTAGATATTAACGTGTGGACGATTGGATTTGACGGAACTGTACGTTTAGATACGATCCGGTTTCTTTTCAAGTTTCATCGTTAGGATCAGCTGTGTTACGAGACGTCATAACGAATCCTGCGAGTTGTATCGCGGTATCATGCGGTATCAGATGTAAATGTTGAATCGAAAGAATAATTAATCTGATAAACAAATTTAAATCAATCAATTATTGTTCAATGTTTTTTTTTTTTTTTTTTTTCAACCAATTCAATAGAGGTTATAATGATTTCACTTACGAGTAAAAATTTTTTTTAAGAGAAATGATTTTCATCATCGATGCGAACCAACTGACCGCGTTAAGCTGTACGATCCTTCATTTCGTGCGAACTTTCCAAAGCGTTTCAGTAAATACAAAGTCTTGGCATTTGCGCGACCAGTATCAGACTAAATGTCATCGCAAACGGTCAATACTCGATCGATAAATGTCATCTTCCTTTAACTTATGTTTCTCGTCGCAACAAGGCGTGTCTTCTTTTGCAAATTCAAATATTAACAACTTATATGTTTATTTCACGCATGCAAAAGTTTTGATTATTAAAATTTGTTTCTCTATTTTCTTGTTAAAATATTTTACTTTGTTTGGTGTTCGAGATATCTTTCTTCCGCATTGTTAGCATATCGATTAGGCGACATTTCGATATATAAAGGCCTGGTAATTGTAACGTAGCATACACATGCATAAATAGCCTATTGAAACGCCATCCCATCTATTTAACGCAAATAAACGGGGTAAATATAAACTTGTGATCTTGTTAATTTTCAGTAATACATACGTTGTACCTTTTAATTATTTAATAACATTGGTTCATTGAGATTGATGAAAGCATGTCGTGCTTGACGTTAAAATTTTAGACTATCGGACCAAAAAAAGAATCGTTTAAAACTGATTTCTGTTCTAAATGATAACGGTGCTTACGATCGAATCGACGCAATCTATATTTTAGCAATACCTTCGATTACATTATTTCTAACTTTTATCTTTTAATACGTTTCACGATATGCGGAAAAAATTACATGTGATACAATCGTAAAAAATATAAGGTTTGTAATTAATGTCATCGAATACACTATTCGGTACGATACAGTAGTTTATTTTAATATTGTACATCGAGCGTGTAAACGCGCAGCAAATTAACACCGTTTAAGAAAATTTTTGTCGCTTTAACAAAGATCACAGAATAATGCACGAAAGGTATTTATCTACTAAAAGATGTTTATTTACTACACTCTTTAACATATGTAGCAGATTAAGTTGGCTTTTGCAACGTATTCATATAATTATGCGTTTGAATTCCTAAGGAATCATCTTTTCTAATATATTGAACCTGAGGATCGTCCGGCCTAAAGACTGAAATTAAAAAAATTAGTCATATTAGACGTATCAAAATGTTGTGTAAAAAAATTAGAATGGTGTAATTTAGGCTTTATCGATTAATAGTGTAACAAACAGATTCAGATTTAGATACTTATATAATAACATAACCTAACTAAAGAAGTTCAAATATTCAGATACTTACTCACGATATATTCATAATATTTTGGCACAGGATTCATATTGAGTTTTAAATAAAGGACAGTACCCCCTAAACCTGTACATACTACTGCCATAACAGGCCCAAAATATGCCAATGATGGGTTAAATACTTGAAACTTTTCCCATGATGATTTTATCTTGTACCCTGTAACATTCGTTAACTTGTATTATATATTTTTTATGTATTCACTACGTAACATACATAGAGATTCCTTATATATTGATCTTATGTTGTTAAGAAATTTTGGTGTCCTTGTAATTTTCACCATTTTTTTGGTTTTATATAATTTGTCACAGACAGAATCATGAAAACGAGACGCTATCACGAACGTGGAACGCGGTTATTTTAAACCTGCTTTTACGGAAGTTGTGTGACCGAATAAATCGATGACAATCGATTACAACTGATGAAAAATTAATCAGTTAGAATTTTGTTCATTTAATTACTATTTATCCCGTATCTCTATCGCTATCATTGGAAATAGTAGATATATACATGCTTTTATCAACTTGATTGCATATTTTTAAAATACGACTATATTATTTTATACATGTTTCTTTGATAAAATGGTCGTTTCATCTTTGTAGAACAATTTTATTTCGTCGAAAAATAAAATTCTCGCAAAGTCAGTGAAAATACAATTTCAGTTGAAAACTCATATGCACGGTTCAGTTGTATCGCTCTGCCATCTTACGATCGGCGTGGCAAGTTACAGCTAAATGGCAGTTATGGCCGCCATCGCGAGGCCTTTAATTAGTGACAAGTGATTCGGAGGGGTGTTTTTTATATTCAGTGTTAAAGGAATCGAGTATAATTTGTTTGGAACCACGGCATAGGCCCTTAAGGGCCTCGATGATTAGGTGAGTGCAAGAATCTTTCTGAATTAAAATTCCTCTGTCTAAATATTCAACGCTTTGAGCGGTTATTGCACACCCTTGTTCCCACGCATGACTTTTTGCAATTGTCTTTTGTACCGATTCCGTTGTTTTTCAAAACTGTCATTCGTATATCGATTTTTCTCCGATTTAATATTTACGGGTAGCAGCGATCGTAGTCGGCCGGTAGTAAATTGCTCTATCGAATCTGTCCGGAACATACATTCGTTTCAATTATGTCATTCAGATTTTCTTTCGATAACGAGACCAGAATTTTTTCACTCGTATATCGAACATATTTGTTTTCATAGAAATTAAACGAGAGCATGGCCGATAGGTTTTTCATTGCAATCCGATAATAAGTGTTTACTCTATTTTGGGGTTAAGTCGGGCCTCCCGCATTGCTGAACGTTGCTGCGAGACATCGATAAGGTTCTATGCTTCGGTGGTTGCTCTCACCACTGACAGATGCCTCCACGTGTGACAATTCGAAAAGATACCTGTATAACTTTATACTTAGAATATGTTTCCATAGAAACTAGACGTAAATTATTTTTAGGTNGTTTTAAATAAAGGACAGTACCCCCTAAACCTGTACATACTACTGCCATAACAGGCCCAAAATATGCCAATGATGGGTTAAATACTTGAAACTTTTCCCATGATGATTTTATCTTGTACCCTGTAACATTCGTTAACTTGTATTATATATTTTTTATGTATTCACTACGTAACATACATAGAGATTCCTTATATATTGATCTTATGTTGTTAAGAAATTTTGGTGTCCTTGTAATTTTCACCATTTTTTTGGTTTTATATAATTTGTCACAGACAGAATCATGAAAACGAGACGCTATCACGAACGTGGAACGCGGTTATTTTAAACCTGCTTTTACGGAAGTTGTGTGACCGAATAAATCGATGACAATCGATTACAACTGATGAAAAATTAATCAGTTAGAATTTTGTTCATTTAATTACTATTTATCCCGTATCTCTATCGCTATCATTGGAAATAGTAGATATATACATGCTTTTATCAACTTGATTGCATATTTTTAAAATACGACTATATTATTTTATACATGTTTCTTTGATAAAATGGTCGTTTCATCTTTGTAGAACAATTTTATTTCGTCGAAAAATAAAATTCTCGCAAAGTCAGTGAAAATACAATTTCAGTTGAAAACTCATATGCACGGTTCAGTTGTATCGCTCTGCCATCTTACGATCGGCGTGGCAAGTTACAGCTAAATGGCAGTTATGGCCGCCATCGCGAGGCCTTTAATTAGTGACAAGTGATTCGGAGGGGTGTTTTTTATATTCAGTGTTAAAGGAATCGAGTATAATTTGTTTGGAACCACGGCATAGGCCCTTAAGGGCCTCGATGATTAGGTGAGTGCAAGAATCTTTCTGAATTAAAATTCCTCTGTCTAAATATTCAACGCTTTGAGCGGTTATTGCACACCCTTGTTCCCACGCATGACTTTTTGCAATTGTCTTTTGTACCGATTCCGTTGTTTTTCAAAACTGTCATTCGTATATCGATTTTTCTCCGATTTAATATTTACGGGTAGCAGCGATCGTAGTCGGCCGGTAGTAAATTGCTCTATCGAATCTGTCCGGAACATACATTCGTTTCAATTATGTCATTCAGATTTTCTTTCGATAACGAGACCAGAATTTTTTCACTCGTACATCGAACATATTTGTTTTCATAGAAATTAAACGAGAGCATGGCCGATAGGTTTTTCATTGCAATCCGATAATAAGTGTTTACTCTATTTTGGGGTTAAGTCGGGCCTCCCGCATTGCTGAACGTTGCTGCGAGACATCGATAAGGTTCTATGCTTCGGTGGTTGCTCTCACCACTGACAGATGCCTCCACGTGTGACAATTCGAAAAGATACCTGTATAACTTTATACTTAGAATATGTTTCCATAGAAACTAGACGTAAATTATTTTTAGGTAAAAATGTCTATGGATCTAATTCCATTTGGTACGAAATTGTAAAAAAAAAAATTTGAGATTTTATTTTTCACATCTGTTTACTTTACATGTTTTGTTTCATCGTTGAACGATGAATTGAACGCATTGAATATCATTTTTATCGATAGCTCTCGTGTGACTAATTTTTTGTAATCTTAATTTTTTAATTTCGTCCAGCTTCACCAATCGGATTCGAAAGATTTTTTATTTTCCAATCGGGGTGGCCACCCTTCATTTTCCAAATACTCTTCCTTATATCGCGCATATTTTAAATATCAATAAAAATTCTTTAATATTCGCTCCAAAACTTACGAGACCGAAATACTTTGACACGCGCTCGCGTGCACGACACGATATTTTTGCTTCGCGTTATTGATGCCAGAAATCGTTATTATTTATGAAATACTTTGTCTTGGCTACTGTGGCGACACACAGTTTGGAACAGATAAAAACATGTACATTTTTCGTTTTGGTAATTACAAGATGAAAAAAAAGAATCTTCTATGGAATAAAAAAAAAGAAAAAAGCAAAAAAAATCGATCAAACGTAGAAAACGTATGGAAAAATGGAAAGAAAACAAAAAATAAAACAGCACAAAAGGGTCATGTATCGCGATAAATCGTCTGCCACTTAATTGGTCAGTTTTTTGCAGCCATTCGATTCGAATAGTTCGACGAAAGAAACAAGCAAGAATTGACAGTGATCGATTCGCTGGATTCGACCTGGTCGCGGTGGGTGGAGCGGTAAGGGGGATGGGGTGGTCGCGGAGGGAGTTTCGCG
Organism: Ctenoplectra terminalis; assembly: GCA_019453375.1. Taxonomy (NCBI): domain Eukaryota; kingdom Metazoa; phylum Arthropoda; class Insecta; order Hymenoptera; family Apidae; genus Ctenoplectra; species Ctenoplectra terminalis. The sequence goes on along the minus strand of SMSQ01025863.1, from coordinate 516,034 downwards.
ATAATTACAAGAGCGTTTCTTGCTCGGTGCTCGCGCACGTCGAATTTCTGACTCGCGATCCGGTCAGCGTGGCTCGCTTTTCTGGTTAGACCGTGCCACGGAATTTCGGTATTCTCCGGAAAAAGCAAGCGGCGCGTCCCTGTTCGTGCAAAAAGCCACGGTCTCGAACCTGGCGACACGTGCTTCGACAGGACCACACACGTGGCTCCCTAGTTTCCATCCTCCCCCTTTTATGTCTTCCTTATTTCGTCCAATTTTTGCGCGCGTTCGATCGCGCCTCCCTCTTCGAAGAATCGAAAAAGGATCGACGTTGCTTGGAATTGGTAGCGCTTAAACTCGATGCAGTTTTGGGAAACGTGAAATCTTATCTGATCGAACGATTTAATTATTCGTCGATTTCTGAGCGTGGAAGTTATACGTTAACACATTGATGGCTGCTGTCACACGCGCGTAACTTTGCACAATTATTTTTCCAAGTCGTAGAGAAACGGATTCTTGCCGTCATTTCGATGTTTGTATACCGATACATATTCATGCTGTCTTTAACGGAAACAATAAAAATAGCGTCACAGTTATCTTAATGCTTTTTTTTTTTATCAATAATTATATCGCGACTACTAATTATGCTGCGAACGATTGCGTAAATATCGCTGGTGCCAATGTAACGGCGATGCGAAAAATGTGCAGCCCATCAGAGTGTTAAGGTTGCGCATCCACTTGAGATTAAAAGTATCTCGAGTCGCTCTCCCAAGTGTTTCTCGCGATTGGACACTGCGTTTGCGAATAATTGTCCGAAAGTGTTGTATAATTATTGTTCTCTCGTAACTCTCCTAGAATAAAAATTCTCGAACCTTCTCTCAAATGAATACACGATCTGAGAGTTTTCTCGAGAGTAACTATCGCAAGAAACTCTCAAATGAACACTTAGCTTTGGTACACGGTTATATCGATCGTTTGAAATAATTATAAGTCGATGTATCATTCTGCGAACACCTGTTGCTTCGCGGCTAGACATTTATGAACGATGCGGTTGCACATTGTTGTCTTATAGTTTCGAAACTAAAGTTCACGAAGAATACATTGTAATCGAGTGAGTAGCGTGTGTAGCGTGTAACCGCGCGACCGAACTCTTTGTTTAATTAGTCCGGATTTACGGAGCAACAAGGCGAACCCGAAGTATACAAATGGTCGTGATCTTTGTGGGTTGGCAAGCAGCGCGGACACACGGGCAGAAAACGACGCTGACCCGCGAACGCTGTTGAATTGTTTCTAAAACGGCGTCACGAAGGGGTGTTAACGGATTCCGAGTAATATTTAGGTCGGGTTGCACGATGGTCCGCGAGGAAATTTGTTTTCTCATTCTAGTTAAACGTTACGGTGACAAATCTCGTCCGTCGTCCTACCGTCGCGGCTCTTGCTTATTATTTTGCATATCGTAACATTGAATCGTGTCTCGTTCTCTTCTTCGTAATTGCCTCGGTAAAATATATTCTATGAATTAACGATCTTCGTTTAATTGCATGTAGGAGGGCATTATTTATTCATTTATTTCTTCTTTTTATCTTCGACCATTTTTTTTTATCTTCTTAATCATATTTTTAACTATCTGTATCGATTACCTCTGTCACTGAACCAAAACATTCTGGAACCTAACCAACCTGTTTATTCTACTCCTAATGCACACGCATATCTGTGACAAGTTAAGAGCATACTGTAATCAAAGAACTATTCACTTGGTTAAATTGGATAGAGTCCATTGACGTCGTTACACTTGCTTACATTTCATCTCGAAGTACAATATAACTAATGCCAATCATAGCTCTCCTATCAATTAAACAAACTCCTCGTATGTTAAGCTTCCTTTGAAGTCTTCCGCGGCATCTTTGCACGGTTAAACATATTCCAATTGAAATCATAAATTCTAAATACAATTCTATGCGAAGATCTATAAATTAGCCAATCTATGAACATTCCTTTGTCAGTACGCGGATTATCATTTTCCCGATCGAGCGCAAAGCCCTTTCCCCCAGGCGCGCGTTACGCTTACGTATTTCGAATCTGGCAGTGGCCAGCGCTGGCACACATTACGCTCTGGCGCATTATTATGCGAGAGGCGTACAAGACGCGTAGGCCGGCACAGCGGTGAGTATTATTGTCGTTTTGGCAGCTCGCGCGATTTTCGTGATTTAATGCACCGGATACCCTGAGGCGGTCGCGTTCGCCAATGCACCCGTCCACTCATTGAATCGTAATTCGCCCTCTTCGTGTTGTCCCGCGGACAGCCTCTTTAGAACTGTTGCGACCAGACGTGTTGCATTCTCGGAGGCGATCCGGGGATAACGAAGGTAGAGATCTTGTAGGTATGATGTACGACTGCAGGCGGTTTAAAGAATGTAATACAGTTTTGTCGAACATAGCTTTTTAGTTTCTTTTTCAATATTCTATAACTATTGATTTTTTTTTTTTTTTTTTAATAGCAAGCCAATTGAAGCATATTTTATTTTTTTTTCTTGTATTTAACGGTCGGTTAATTTCCATTTTATGTTGGATTATTACTAAATATATTTTAGACAAAATATATCACGCGAGAACAAAAATGACTTAATTTTTAAGCAAAAATAATAGAAGACTGCTAATCAATGGAATAAATACTTCTTAACAAGTTAGAGTTAGTCGTTTCTCGCAGTATACGGACGTTCTTTCGGAGCCGTTCGTATAAAATTGTGTTGAAATATATGAGAGAAACTTTTATTCAATCGACCATTTTCAATAGATTCCTCTCACGGTAATAAAGTCAAAGATATCCACGTCCTTCTTCCTTGGACCGAAATAAATCATACTTTTATCGAAACGTTGAAACGAGTCCTCGGTGTTAATTCAACTTTCCCTCGCGTGGAGCAACCGCGACGAGATCGATATCCTCCCGCTGGTAAACAGATCATAATTTCTGTTCTGAAATACGCTTATCGTCTTGCTTTACGATGCCCGTACTTGGCGTATCATTTCGTTCCAAATGAATTTCCAGCAGGGATCCGAGTTTATCGGGAAGAATATTCGATCGGTAATTCGTATTTATCGTAAAGAATTTTTATTCACCCGACTGTCTCTCGATGATTCAACGTTCCCCTTTTGTCACCGATATCGAGGCCGTTTTATTTTTTATTATAAACAGCTTCTTTTACAACTTCACCGACAGCATTACGCGTCGATGTTATCCATCAGCCGTTAAATTGGCAAGAAGTTTTTTTTTTTAGCGTGCAATAAGAGAGGCGTGTCGTAAACGCTCGTGTGGCGCCTCTGACGAAAAAGTAAAAACTCTTGTCGCGTGTAATAAGCTATCGTCGCTACCAATCTCGAAAATGAAGTGGTACTTGGTGCCAAGTTTCGTCGACTGCCAAATTGAAACGGCCGTAATAACGCGGTCGAACATTTTGCGCTCGTTGCTTCCTCGATGTGGCTTCTGCTTCCACAATTTGATATTTCGTTGTACAGCGTATTTAAAAAATTGTATCCAAAGCGTGACAATTGTTCCTTCGTACATCGGGTGTGTGCTTTGGCACTGATTCAGCTGATTAAAAAAAAAGAGAAAAAAAAAAATGCCCGCTGACGGAAGATTATTTTTAAAGCTTCGAACGTGTTACGTGGAAAGTTTCGTTCGCTGTTGGTACGTGGCAGCTGTCTTTCTGATATTAGGGTTAGGAGAGAAGAATGACCTGGATAGCTTGCGATGACGTCTTTTGAAATTTTTATTAAAGTACGAATTCTTTTGTGACGTGGATTTTAGGTACACTCGGATTTGAAGTAGAATAGGGAATTTAATGGTCAGACAATTCGTATGATTTATACTCGGATTTATTCGAACGCTGTTAATCCTCTATAACCAGAATTTTCTTTTCTTATTGGAGGAGAAATTACGATTGATAGCAGTTTCTTACTTTAATTTAAGAATTTTTAAATCAATAATGGCTATATAAAATTGATTTATTTTTCTAAGACAACTTCATTAAAAGTCGCACGATCTGATCTCGCATAAACAGCTCTATTACAGAAAATAAGCAATAGATTTCGTAAACAGTTCTTCAGCGTCACGGTTTATTATCAGTGGGTAATCGCGGGCAACATTGCTTATTGAGCAACAGGTGTGACACGGTGTATATCATGTTCATTAGAGCGACGTTGTATGCGTTGATCGTGGTACAGTATTCTCGAGGAACGCTCGTGGCACTGTGAAAAGCTTTTTGGCCGATGGTTAGGTAGTCGTTAACGCTAGGTTTACGAGCACCGATTGAATCATTTTGATGGGTACATCAAAATACAGATTTTTTGTAATATAATTAGTTCACTTTGCTTTAAATCGATCGATTTTTATTAGCACAGATTTGTTTATCACATTTTTTCTATACAAATTTTATTTCGAGCGTACATTTTTCGCACGCACACTTATTAAACTTAAGCAGAAAATCTGAACTCCGTCAGATTGACTTATTCCGTAAATCAAGCGTTGACAAAATGTTATAGCGAAAACGAGTGGATACAATTGGATGCGCTGGTCCGTGTCTCGTTCTTCTTTTCTTTTCGTCCACTTTATTCTGTCTCGATTTAGCGACGGTGCTAATTTAACCCTTTGCGGTCCGTGTTATCACACCGACCAACGTGCGACCGTTTCGTCGCCAGGCCGATGGAAAGCGTGAAATTTCATTCTGCACCTACGCAAACGTGTTCCACGTAGCGACGTTGCAGAGGATGCCTCGGAATTGGATCTTTCATCGTCGGTGTCTATTTAGGATCTAATGTTGAGCGCTGCAATGGTTTTGTTCTCTCTTTTAACGAGCCATTAAGTTGAAACGCTGAATATCGCTTGGCAGATATAAACAGTGAATTAAAAAAAAAGTCTGATGGTTAGAAAGTTAACTGATTAATTCATTTCAATTAGTGTCGATTTAGTTACTTTCAATAGCACTTTCCATACGTTTTTATCGTCTACAAATTCCATCTCACACCTTTGATAAGAAACCTTGACAAGTTGCTCCGTCCACACCTACAGGTCGCTTAACGCGTTGACAAATTTCGTTTCACGTCACACGCGTTACGGCGAGCGTGGTGACTAATTATCGATAAGATCGACGACCGCAATTACTCACTAATCGATTTTGATCGAGCCGGACGATAGTATCGTGAGTAGAATTTTCGTATCACGGGATCACCTCGTGGCGGAAGAACGAGTCGTGTAGCAATCAGCTCGAATTAAAAGCGTCGATAAGCGATAATTCGAAATCATTCGTTCCATGGGCGATACGCGGCGCTAAAACGTAACCGTGCACCGTGATTAATCGGGATTGTTAATTATTTAATCGGCGGACTAGCTATCAGCAAATTGAACGTCGCACGGTGGTGAAATTTATGGGGCGAAACGGTTTACAGCGAATTACGGTGTTCCTTATGTTTGGATGTCCGCGTTTGTTTCTAATTCAAGCTTAGTCGGATACCACGGACTTCGCACCTGTCATCCGCTGCCAAATGTCTCGAATCATTAAAACAGAAAACGTAAACGTTTATGTTAAAAGTATCCGTTGAAGACATAAGACCGCCACTTGGCAGCGTTGCTTTTGCCAAATACTTCTGCTCCCGTCGCTCTCTCGGTTCACAGCCGCATTCGCTTAATGACTCGTCAAATCGGTCGACGCTGCTGCGCTCGGCCGCTTGAAAATTGCTCGCCGCAAAAAATAGCCGGCTTTCTGGTTACCTGTTCGCCTCTTCCTCGGAACGTGGAACTCGGAACAGGATTGTGTGGACAGGCGTTAAGTAATCATGTTTTTCAGGGTTCGTGTACCCTTGGAATTTTCAAATTCGGTTCACATGTATTCATTATCTATATTCGTATATTCGTGTATTCGTGTATTCGTAATTTATATCGCGATATCAAATATAGTGGATTCTTTGGCAAAGTGCAATTTGTTGGAGCAGGTCGGTTTCGTAATTCAAACTGTTTTCAATATTTTCGTCGAAGGTTAAACGATTTAAAAAAATCGTCGATAATATTATTAAAAAAGTATCAATTTCTAGGAAATTCAGATTCTGCCAAATTAAATAATAAAAAAAAAGAAGACTGGATGTAACAAAACGATGAACGTCAACCATAATTGTATCATAATTATCAACCTTCTAGTTGCGTCATAATTTAGTGCAATCAAATTGCAGTGCTCAAGCGAATGGTGTTTGCGGTGCAACACGCTGTGGAATTGAGCAATTTAGGTAGCTGGTATTAGACGAAGGTACAGGAATTTCGGTTGTTACATATTCTGGACATGGCGTAACCGGGTGTTTCGCTCGTCCGCTCTGTATGAATTATTTCAGCGTGTTTGAGTTATCGCATTCTCGTTTCTCGAAATAAAGACGTCTCGGTCAGGGAGCAGGGAATCTCAGGGCGCGAGAACGCATTTCCGAAAATTGAAGTAGCGGATGCCCCGGGGCCTGTATTAGAGCAGCACTCGTGCAGCACCTGTTCAACTTCGTCAGCCGTTGGTTAGGATTATTAGCTTCCGACTAGCCGAGCTCGCGATTTACACCCTGTATGTAGATAAATTGGCTGGTTCGCTGGAATTTGCCATTTTCGAATCCGTTATGTTGCTCGAACCGCGTTCCTGAATTCGTGACAGAGTTGGGTTCGTTACTTAGTCGCGTGAACATGCGCGAAGGAACTAGGAAAATCTTGTCGTAGTGCATTTTTTTTTTTAAATTCGAAATGATTCTTCTTATTTCAGGAGATTTTTAGCGTTAAAATTGAAAGAATTTAATATTAAATTTAAAACATTTAATATCATTATGTATTAAAAAATATTCATTTGAAAATCATATTTTTAAAAACTTATACTTGTCTCGATTTAAGCATTGCGCAATAACTGTTTTTAACAATTCCCAGAAAGTACGCGAAGTTGAAACTGATGCCCGAGTTCGATCGATTCCAAGACCATCGGGGGACCTTTCGATAGCATCGGTCTCGACGAGTTGGTAAGCTAAGGTCTTCCATTTGTTTTGTCCGCGGTGCGTAAAAATCGGTCACGAGACCGTCGTAAACAGACATCGCCAGCACGAGAACCCGAAATAGTTAAGCCGAATTCTCAGACCAGCGTCGGCTTAGGCGCTCGTCGTTGCCATTTGACAACGCCTACGCGTCCGCCGCGTCTGGATTAGAATTCACTGGCAGATTTAAGGCCGGTTTCGTAATGCCGATTAAAGGCACCGTAAAGCCTTAAAGCAAATCGAGTGGCGTATCCTCTAAGGCGGACGTTTCGCAAAAATTGCCAACGAATTCGTATCATCGAACGGAACGTACTCGTAAGCCTGTCTTTTCAACGACATTCTTACCGATCCGCTCGACAAATAGACGTCGACGATCGCTTTATCGCCGCGTTAACGACGCGATTTACGTTCTCGACTAGCCGAGACAGAACGTCGTTCAAAACGCGACGAAAGCTCGTTAATTGAACGTTTAATTGAACGATCGAACGAGATAACGCTCGAGGAGATCGAGACAACCGGTAGCGAGAAGTCGTTGGAAAGTCACTAGCTTCGAATAATTCAAGCGACTCGAAAACGAT